>KL821267.1:0-22444 GCA_000611955.2 Stegodyphus mimosarum | reverse complement strand
ACAAAAAAAAAAAAAAAAAAAAAAAAAAAAGATCCGTTTATTATCGAAAACGAAAAGAAAACTATGTACAGACTTGGTTCTTTCAATGCAGAGAAAGGTCCAGGAAGGGATTTAGGATTGTCGCAGGATTCTCTTAGAATGGAAAAATAAAATTAAGAAGACATAAAAAAGGGCTAAAATCAACTCAACGTACTATTAACAGAACATTTATAATCCCATTAAGTTACTAAAAAATTCCACTTCTTTTAACCCTATCAAAGTTTCAAAGAGTAAAAAACCTTATCAGGGCAAAGCAGCGAGTCATACTTGGAAAGTACCACTGCATTCCTTGAAAAAATGTAGACTGATACAAGTGTTGCATTCATACATTTTCAACATATTCCTGCGAAGTCTAACTGACGTTTCACTGGTGGACTATTATGCCTTTGGTCTCTCGAAAAGAGCTCCTTCTACGCGCAAACCCACCACGATTGATGGACTGTCGAAAGTAGTGGAATAGGAATGTTAATTTTACGAAAAGCCTGTCAATCCTGCAAATCAAGATGCAAATAATATCCCAAAAAAACCCTGTCAGATCTAACATTAAAAAAATACTTTATATATTTTAAACATTGATTAAATGGCCTGGAAATCGCTGTAAAAATGTATAAACACGCTATGTATCCTAATTAAATAGGCCCGTAAATCTTCATTTGGCGTATATTAAAGCTGTAAAGGAAATTTAATTTTTCAAGCCATCAAAGAACTTTCTTAATTTGAAAGTTTACAAAAAAGAAAAAAAAAACGATATTTAATGAAATTAATCAACTTGCCAATTCGCATGCGTTTAATCTAATACAATAAAAACAAAAACAATCGTAAATGATCAAAAATTCAGATAAATCTGAAAAACATATCATTGACAGATAATTAAATTATCAATAAAAGATGAATTGCTTACATTTTTGTTTAAGATCTGAATATTAACAAACCAACTATTAAGTAAAGATGCTCGAGTTTTTATTTTCTCACTCAGCGATAGCCGATGACCTCTTCATCAAAGCTTTAGTAAATTTGAAGCAGCAATTTTACTGAATACGCTTCATAAACAGCATCAGTTTCAGCAAAATCGTTTTTGCATGCTCCAGTTATTTTAGAAAACTGGCCCAAGTTCTTTTCAAAATTAGCTTCATTATCTCTGGTTTAGCTTCACGTTGAATCTGGATGACAGAATCTAGCGAAAATAATTTTTCTTTAAAAAAAAAGAGCTCCGTTAGATAAAAATCTTTTACACTTTTTGTCAAATAAATAGAAGTAAAATCTGATGTATACACCACATGACTTCCTTGTATGGAATATTAAATTATATGTATTTTGCACTTTACTTGAGATTAACGGATTGAATTAAATCTACTTCATTCATCGTTAGCGCATAAACCACAATAGAATAAATGCACTCTTTAAAATTCACCATATTTGTTTACCACAGCAACACTCTGGCGCTAGCTTCACTTAAGATTTACATCTCACTCATTTTATAAGTGAGAGTGAGCAAAAATTATGTATATCATCTGGAGAATTACCTAATCGTTGCTACATGTTCTATTCAAATGCTATAATTAATGTAAAACGATGTCTAAAAGAAATTAAACAAAGAAAAAAAGAGGGGAAGAAATGAACAGTTTTTTTGCAATCGATTCAGTATTTCTCATTCAATTAGTTCAGTTCTCATTTCGCGACAAGCCAAAAATACATAAAAACTCAAAATATCTACATTAAAAATTACGAAGTAAATCTTAAACACTTATCTCCTCGAATAAATTCCCGAGTGGATTAAGCATGATTTAATTCGCAATAATGAAAGAGGGTGTTATCTTGTCGTTGTTGCGAAGCTTAGTTTCTCTAGATGGCAGCAAATCCAATATTCTCCTAGGTTTCAAATGTAAACAAATATGTCCGCCATGAGAAAAATGATTAGGCTGAGCCGCACTTAAACAACTTTTAAATTGTTGATAATTTTACAAATCTTGCATGCAGATTTATTAAAGGCATAAAAACCTTAACCGGAAGATAAAAACAACAACGTAATTCAATCATTTTTAAAGCAAAAGATGCACAATTTACCAACATATAAGAATAAAAAAATCTGAGCTTACTGAGCCGAGTAACAAAGCGGATATATATATACATAAATGTATACACTTTTGGTGCGGCCGATTGCACTTACCACTAAAATAGGAGGTGCACATCTACATGTTATAGCAGTCCCATATAAAAAATTGGAACCTCAGGAGGTTACTCGTTTTGAGTTGTGCGACATACATACATACGTACGTACGTACGCACAGACGCCACGAAAAAATCTCTTCAGAATCCATTTTAAATCAGTTTTATAATTTTTTTTTGGAAAAAGAGTGCTTTATTCTGTCCTTACGTACGGATGTTACTCAAAAACATCGTTAAATTGCATTCGATAGCGTTCAAAATAGATATTTTCATTGAAATATGATACCCGAAATTTTCCGCAATTACAATACTTCCTTTTTACTTCGTATAAGGATGGAATAAATACAAGTTATCGCTTTTATTCGAGTAGATACAACGGCTGAACTTTGAATATTCTTTCTCACTTACCCGCAAATTTTCAAATTTGCCTCAATCATTTCGCTTTGAAAATATTTAATATTTTGAGAATATTTAAATCCTTCAATAATTTCGCTTTTACGATATATTATTAATCTCTACGTATAATAAAACAAAGAGTCTGTGTGTGTGTCTTTCGTTCGTGTTGCGAGTAAGCTAATAGACCCATGGCAACGAAATTTGGTACATAGGTGTATCTACACAAGACCCAGTGTACCTCGAAGCGATTTTTTCGAAATTCGAATTAGAATTTTTTTTATTTTATGTTTTGTGACCCTATCGCGTCATTTTGAGACATAATGGACTACAGGAAAGCGAGATTTAACTCTATACATTTCATTTTTACATCGTCGTGAAGCGTAGACACTTAGCTATTTTACGAACTTAAAATAAATTTCGTATTTCGATAAATCGATTAAATACGAATTTATTTAGGAAGGTGAGCTTAACACCTTTTCGGCGGAATTTTTTTTAAAAAAAACTTATTTTAAAAAATGTGCCGTTTATTTTCCTTTGATTTTTTGACACGTTGAACTTTAATCCTTTCGACTCCTTTTAAAAAAAGAATTTTGGAAAAATAATATTTTGTATTTTTTAAAAATTTTTTAAATGAAGCTTTCGAATACACTTCTCACATCTCAGATATTTTAAAATGTAGTTTTGGCGACAATTTTCCTTTCTTATTGTTGTCGATAGATTTTTGATGAAATTGCATCATTTTGAATAGTTTCATTCTTTTAAAAATTTCGGTTTGGCAACAATTTTTCATCGTATTTCTTATGTTACTGTTTTTAAGAGACTGAAAAGTTTAAGAAATTAAAAAGTTGTTTCTTTTTGCAACGGTAAATTGTTTAATTACTTTATTAGGATAAGGATTTAATTACTTTATTAGGATAAGGATTTAATTACTTTATTAGGATAGGACTTATTTGATTGTAATATTATGTTTTAATTATATATAATTTTAATTATAAAAAAGTTTTGCATGATATTTTTTAATCTGTTTAAGTTCTTAATCTGTTTATACCATTTGAGTTCTTAAGATTCAAAGGGAAGTTGGTTAATTTATTTATTAGGATAAGTAATATTTGTATCAAGGGATATTGCTTATTTCGTTGTATGCTTTTTATATGTAATGCATTTTTAACTGAATTTTTTTTCCGTTGTTGTTTGTTTCTTTTTCGATAAAATTGTTCTGCAGAGTAAAATTCTGTGCAGTTTTCAAATTTAATGTTTGGTGTTCTCTTTAGGCATTTTTCTGGTACACTTAAAAGCCGGACGAAGGCTGGCCGCGCAGCGGCTAGTAAATTATAAAGTATCGTAAGCATAGTTGAAGTAATATGTTGCATTTCTAATTCATAACTTTTAAATCTAATTCCCACTACATTTGTCTATAGCAATTCAGGCTGGCTGTGTTAAAAACTGCAGACGCTGCCATACTTATTAATCTAGAAAAGGGAAAGTACAATGAAGTTATTTATTTGATTAAAAAAAAGCCACGCAATAAAATCTTTTGCAATAAAATATATTATAATGAAACTTTCGAATTTAACCGAGCGAGGATTAAGAATTATAGCATTGATCAATCTTCTATGTTTAGTTACTTCGATTCTTATGATCTGCTTCCTGCATCAAAGGAAAAGAATATAAATATCGCCAGACGGACGTTGAACGTAAAAATCGTTTATTCGCAACTACCAGACTCTTCCAAAGAACCATAAATTGGACACTGCACTTGTGACCAAACCGGAGTTTTCCGGTACTAAAACGGCAGGCGATCTTCTGACAATTTTGCACTGTCATGGTCAGTAGAAAAGTGTCATTACCGTCCACCCTCGGAGCACCCTCCCGCCGGAACTGAATTTATGTGCTCTCGGTAAATAGATATCTTCCAAATATTATCTGGGTTCTACTCTGCTTGTGTTGTTGACAATGGTTTCCTTGGCAACGCAAAAGCCCAGATATCTCCTGACCAACCACGATAAATTGAGGATCGCTAGACATTTCGTGGGCTAAAATTTTATTCGGAAAATAGCAACGGGGTAAAGCACTTTATGGTGAAGAGAAGGAGGGAAAAATTGCCATAAGATTTTAAGAGGCTGAGTGCATTTGCTTGAAGCTGTCAGCGATTTTGAATTTAAGCTGGAATTTTGTCGTTTAGAAAAAAGTCCATTGACTTTGCACATCCTTTTCTTTGCGTTTCAAATTATTCTTCCTAATTTTACATACATTTTAGGACATACTTAAGAAATCTCTGCTTACGGTATGCAGTATAATGTAAACAAATGGTGCCCTAAATGATAATTGACAAATTTACTAATAATTATTTGGTTTCTAATTTTCGTTTTAATTTCGGTTAATCTCCATATTAAGAACTTGATGCGTCAGTTATCTCCAATAATTGATTTTAACTTTAAATATCTGAAAACGCAAAATACGTTTGAAAATTCAGTTATAATAAATAGTGCGAGCTAGTTTCAAATGGATCGAATTGGCTACGCAATGAAATTAGAATACTGATAGTTGTGAAGCTGTAACTGAAACTTTAGGCTTAGTGGTATTTTAGTTTTTTTTATTTATTTATTTATTTATTTATTTACTTTTATACTGGCACTTCACATTATCTTAAAAGAAATTACGACATTGCTTTTCATTAAGAAATTCAAATATATTTCAATTTACAATAATAAATGTTTCAAAACCTTACAATTACTTATATTGTAGAGACATTAGGTTATTTTGAAGCAGGAGACATGAAAAATGATCAACGCCTTCGCCGGGAATCGAACCACGTACCTCTCGGTTACGCGTCCAGCATGCAGACCACTACACCACGAAGGCATGAGAAGAAGGCGGGAGAAATACCTTAAATACTCCCCCTTTTAAAGAGCGACTGGGGTTTTGGGGACCCATTCGCCAAATCGCGGTGGTGGAGAATCATCATCCACCTCCTTTTTAGTTCGGGCTCCAGTGTAGAGACATTAGGTTATTACGAAGCAGGAGAGGTGAAAAATGAGCAACGCCTTCGCCGGGAATCGAACCACGGACCTCTCGGTTACGCGTCGAGCATGCAGAGCACTACACCACGAAGGCATGCGTAGAAGGCGGGAAAAATACCTTATAATATTACTTAAGTTGATTCGCCATCATCAGGATCTGGCAATTGAGTTCGCTCGTCTTCAGAAGCCCTGCATAAGGGGTAGTATATAAAGTATTTTCTCCCTCTTTGCAGCAGGCATTCGTGGTGTAACGGTAGCACTCACGGCGCATATTCGCGAAGTCAAAGTTCGAGTCCCAGCGAGGGCATTTCTCATTTTTCATGTCTCCTGCTTAAAAAAAATCCTATGACTCTACATCTTGATTTATTACTTTGCTACAGATGTATTTAAGGATTTTGGAATTGATTCCTGTATCAGCGAATTTTCTTTTGTTACCAAAAATTTCACTTTAGAAACAGTACGTACCTTCATGGGGCATTCGTTTGGAGTCTTCTTTCTATTTAGAAATTACAAAAGAAGATAGCAATTATATAATCGAGATTACAAAATTTAATTTAAATATTTTAAATCTGCTTATCCTTTACTTCCCCTTTTCAAATCAAACTTGCGCGAGAGGTAAGCTAATTTTATTGCTATTTAGAAAACGTAGATGGTGCTAAAATATTTCTTATTAACTTGTAAGAAAATGGAAACATTCTTTCCATATCCTTCCAGTATCCTCCCGTATCCTTGGTGGTCAATAAATCCATTCTGTAACTTGAAGATTAAGGTTCAATTCCAGCAACAAATATTACGGTCTATTAAATTAGACACATTATTTGCTATATTTCAGTTAAACTTATTTCTCCTAACTTAATTAGACATATATTTCTCATTCAATTAATTCAGCTCTCACTTCACAGCAAGGAAAAAGTACATAAAAACTCAAAATACCTACATTAAAATTTGCAAAATACAGAAAAACATACTGACGAAACTACTACTAAACGAAACTGACTTAATTCACTATGCTACTAAGTTTCAAATGAAACAAATGGCAGAGTCGTTAGGCTTAGGGGTATTTAAGCATATTTTAAACTGATCATTCTACAGCTGTTGCATGCAGATTAACTAAAGGCATAAAAACCTTAACCGGAACATAAGAACAATATAATTCAATCACTTTTAAAGGACAAAATGCACAATTTACCAACATATAAGAATAAAAAAAACTTAGCTCATCGAGCCCGGTAACAGAGTGTTTATATATATATATATATATATATTTATATACTTATGGCACCGCCGATTGGAACTGAAAAGGCCGGTGCACACCTGCATGTTATAGTCATCCTATATACAAAATTTAAACGGTCTGAGGATGCTCGTTTTTGAGCTATGCGAGATACATACATACGTACATACAGACGTCAGGAAGGAAAAACTCTTCTGAATCCATTTTAAATCCATTTCACAATCCGTTTTGGGTAAAAGAGTCCTTTATCCTGTCCTTACGTACAGATGTAACACAAAAACTTCGTTCAAATGGAATCAAGAGCATTCAAAATGGATATTTTCGTTGAAATACGATACGCGACACTTCCGCGATTACAATATTTCCTTCGCTTTGTACAAGGAAGTAAAAAGAGTTAAATTTTCAAAGCTACTTTGTAGAGACATTAGGCATTTTTGGAAGCAGAAGAATGAAAAGTGAGCAACGTCTTCGCCGGGAATCGAACCACGGATCTCTCGGTTACGAGCATGCAGGCCACTACACCACGAAGGCATGCGAAGAAGGCGGGAGAAATACCTTATAAACTTAATTTATTAATTTTTATCAATATTTAGAAAATGTTTTGGCGCTTTCGATCATTGGAGGATCGTTATATATTAAACAACCAAAGTAGATACCACTGCAAAAGTTAAAACTTATAGATAAAATAGTCTTCGCCTTCCATTATCATAAGAATAATAAAATTACATATTACATTATTTTCTACGCTTTTTTTTTCTTTTCAAATATGCTGCACACAGATTTTAAATAGATAGGAAGTTCTGTATTTCACTGAAAATCTTGGAAGTGCGCATCCTGATCCCCCCCGGACAACATATATGAGAAATCTCCTACTTCTAGATTTATTTGTCTATGCACTATGCAGTACATACACATGCATGAAAGGTCTAATTTACTACTACAAACATTTAAGTGATAACGTTATAAGGTATTTCTCCCGCCTTCTTCGCATGCCTTCATGGTGCAGTGGTCAGCACGCTCGGCGCGTATTCGACAGGTCCGGTGATTCGAGTCCCGGCGAAGGCGTTGCTCATTTGTCTCTTCTCCTGTTTCAAAAATACCAAAAAAATCTACAGTGGCACCGGAACTAAAAATGGCTGTGCATGATGGTTTTCCACCACCAGGATTTGGCGATTGGGCCCCCTAATCCCCTATTGCCCTTTAAAAAGGGGAATAATTTCTCCTGCTTTCTTATCATGCCTTCGTGGTGTAGTGGTCAGCATGCTCGACGCGTATTCGAGAGGTCTCTGGTTAGAGTCCCGGCGAGGACATTGTTCATTTTTCAGTTCTTCTACTTCCAAAAATCCTAATGTCTCTACAACCTCTGTCTGGAAACCATGTGACTTACTTTTCGTAATTTTATTATTATACGACACATTTTCTTGTGTCAGAATGGGTATTGCATTTGGTGTTCATTTCACTCTGTTGATGTATTTTTTGGTCTGCGAGTTCCTTTTTCCTTCGTAGACGAGGAACGAGGTGTGCGCAAAGTATTGCAATTATAATGAATATAATAGAGGACACTCTACCGACTTTGATATTCCGCAGAAATTTTAAAACAATTATATTCGAGATCACAATCCACTTTATGCCCCGAAAATGTACTTAGATTTCGATACATTCCTGACCAAGAAATTCCTCTCTGATCAGTGGCATTTACTCAATCCACAGGACGCGGCCATGCATTCGTCAAGTGTATCTGTAAAACAAAGTGGCAAAATATGAAATGTCTTCTTCGCGTGAAAAAAGTTATGAACTTTAATTTAAAATATCATTCGAGCTGTAACAAGGCGGATAATTTTAATTTCTTATTTTAATAAATAAAAATTTAGGTCTTTTTTTTTTTTTTTAAACAGAAAAGGCGTAAATTTCGTGTCTTACAACTTTAAACTTTTAAGTAATTTGAACGAATGTTTTTTTAATGACAATCTCATTATTTTAAAAAAATAATATTTTCATTTTTAAGGAAGACATGCCTTTTAAAAAATCGTGATTTCTTTCACAGTTTGCTTAAATTCATTCTATAAAATGTTTAGATATTAGAGCACTAGGGAAAGTATACAATAATTCTTATTTTTTATACTTTGTCTAAAATGTCAGGCATTATAGGGATGATACCTTAGTTATTCTATAGAATGCGGGCGTTTCATACATAGCCAGTAACAAGTATATATAAAGAATTTAAGAATTAATTGGCTATACAAACATTTACTGGAGAGCTATTCTTTTAATAGACCAAAGGGATTTTTGTCCCTGAAGGACTATTGCTTTCGTTTTGCGATTTTGCGTCGGAAACATTAAACGTCGGTTCACGTTTGAAACGATTGCCACCAAATATTGCAGCCTTGTATTACATTTAAAGAAATTAAATAATGAAGAATGTGCATAAATATATGTATGTTTCTCGGATTGTGATAAAACGACGGTACCTAGAGCCATCGAATTTTGAATGGCGTAATCCTGCTACGAATATGGGCATCTGGAAGCCCAAAGTTGAAATATGGAATTTGTTTTATTATCGATTTCATATTTTGTTTCGTTAAACACTTTAACGAATTTTTGATGAACAAACTCGAGGATTTCGAAGCGGGCCATGGCAACGTTGTACAGAAAAAAAAAAACATTTTTATCTGCAGCGCGTGAGACTGTGTGTAGGAAATTCTAAAAATAGGCTCAGTTTAAAATTATTTTGCGATGTTGTTCTTTAACTGAATTTTATGGATTAAGTGTGAAGAACGTGATAATAAATAAAGGTAACACCCAAAATGTTAAAAAACACGCCTTTGGACGTAATTTAAAATCTGAAACATTTCAAATTTTCTTTTTCTTTCTTTTTTATCTTTTATAAAGTAATATACTTTTACTCATCTAATTTTATTACTATATATACTGAAGAAACGTTAAGAATAAATTTCATATTTACGAGTAAGTGTGCATTTCTTTTCACGAATTGTGTCTTAGGAGCTATTTAATTAGATCAGTTTCCAAAAAATCTTGTGATATCATCCCTCTTGTTTGCAGATGAGTATTCTAGTTCTCTTAATATATATGGTGGATGTTTTAAGCGCTGAAAAGAATAAATATCGATATCAAACAGAAACTGAAATAAAATAATCAAACAGAAAACATCAGACTGCACATTATTAGTGGAGAAGGAAAACATTAAGTGTATGATTTTTTCGAAAGGAAGAAACAGTTTTCCAATTTTCAGAGCCAGTGTTTTCCTTTAATATATACACTCGTGTGCAAAATTAAAAGAATTTGCACATTATGTTCAGTTTCTGAAAAACTAATGGAACAGAGAAAGGGATGTTCACTGCGAAAAAAGAAAACGGGACAGTTCTGTATTTTCCGTTCTACTGGGCCGATTGACGAAATTCAGCGCGACTTAGGATATGTGTTACATTTATATACAGCATTGATCTAATATAGGTATTTTGACACAAAATCGGACTTCTTCTAAAACGGCATGTCAATTTTTTTCCATATTTCTTTTCTACGACTCAAATTATGCCAAACTACCAAGTTTTGTAAAAATCGAACGAATAGTTTTTAAAAAATTAGCCTTAAAAATTTTAGCTCGTCAATGTTAATTGAATTTGATATATATTTATTAATCTCTTTTTTCTTATTAAACTTACTTAATTCCTTCTTCGAGACTCGGAAATTTAGGCTTAATCTAAATATAATTCGCATATTTTTTGTAATTTATTTTTTAAATTTGTATTTTTAAATATTTTTTATAAATTTTTCGGAAATATTTTTATATTGTAACCTTAAAATTTTTAACATCGTCTTAAAGCAAATGTATTTCTAGGTACATCTGCAAAAAAAAAAAAAAAATTATTCAAAGTTTTCTAAGATATGCATGAATTTACATACTGGCGTGTTTTGAAATCTGGCATCTTGTTTTAATAACGCCAAATGTGGTTTACGGATTTTGTTAAAATCATTTGAAAGTATGAGCGATGACTTTTCCCCCCGCTTGTATGCAATGAAAAAAAGCAAAGGAAAATATAGGTTACTATAAATTAAGAAGTTCGCTAAGTAAGTTCTTGGCAAAAACTGAAAAAAATACGCTAAGATAAATTTTTAAATTTCTCACCAAATTTTACAAAATTTAATATTTAGGCATAATTTGAGTCGTAGAATCGAAATATGAAAAAGAAATGGCATGTCATTTCAGAAAACGTCCAATTTTGTGTTAAAATACCTATGTTAGAATGATGCTATGTATAAATCTAATATATATTTTAAGTCTCGCTTTCGAGACATGAAAAACGCAGTTTGAATTTCGTCAATTGGCCCAGTAGAGCGGGAGATATAGAACTGTTTCCCCCCTTTCTTTGGGGAGGGCGAAGTGTACCAATGAAAAGTCATTTCATAAACGCATGGGGATCAAACAAGTTCATAGTGCAGCGATATTCAAACTCCACATTGTGATATGGAACTGTGAGATTAAATATGGAAGTGACCCCTCTCATAGCCGGACGCGTAATGGCAAACCGCACATTGAGTTGATCAATGTTAACGAATTTCACTTACTGCGCATGCTCAGAAGTGTACTGTTGGCGAGGGTGAAAATACCGGCGAATAAAAATAAACAACCCTACACAAGCCTGTTCGTCATGTAGGCTTCAGCGACCCTTTACGATTGCAGTACTATGGACACTTTTTTGTGCTTATTGCACTCGCTTCTGTTTCATTTCATTTTGGTATATTTTGTTCATAAACATTACATTTAAGATCAGTTATTTGTAATAATTTCTTTGGTTTTAATTCAGTAATTTAAACTAGATATATTCCTCAAGTTGTTAAAGTATATATGAATGGAACGAATGGTAAGTAATCGATTGCTTTTATTCCTCAGAAGTACAATCAATAAACATTCAGCTCGAGTACAATCAATAAACAACATCGTGTAATGTTTTCCCGTTTTATAATCCTTCTTAAACGAAAATTTGGGGAGTTTAGAATCGATATTGACACTCTAAGTAGTGAAGCAACGTACAGCCTAACAAGTTTTAAAACCCCGAACTGTTTACGTCCAGATAACAGAATATCAAACATATACCATATTTATCTTCTTTTAAAATTACGCCAAAGTCGTAATTGCGCCAAAGTCTCTTCTGGGCATGCGCAGTGTGTGTAATTCGTTTAACATTGTTCAACTGAATGTGCGGTCGGCCATTAAGCTAGCCGGACAGGTAGCGCAAAATGACCGATAAAGCAATGAAATTTTAAACCTACGTTTTCAAAGCGTTACATATTTATTCTAATTTTTAACTAATAATTGTTGAATGTACTGTTGGATGTCTTGTTCTGTGAGAACAATGAATGGAATATGAAACGATTGTTCTACTCTAGATTAAATTGAATGTATAAGTAGTTAATAAGTTGATAGTCACTTAGAAAAGAAAAGAAATGTTTTGAAGATTCGCCTATAAGGTATGACGATACGAAAAAGAATTAGCAAATGGCAATAGAGCATTTGCTGAATTGCCTTGCTGTTAAAAAAATAAAACATCAGCGTCATGAAATTATATACATTACTAGCCGCTGCGCGGCCAGCCTTCGTCTGGCTTTTAAGTGTACCAGAAAAATGCCTAAAGAGAACACCAAATATTAAATTTGAAAACTGCACAGACTCTGCAAAACAATTTTATCGAAAAAGAAACAAACAACAACGGAAAAAAAATTCAGTTAAAAATGCATTACATATAAAAAGCATACACCGAAATAAGCAATATCCCTTAATACAAATATTAATTAACCTAATAAATAAATTAACCAACTTCCCTTTGCAAGATCTTAAGAACTGAAATGGTATAAACAGATTAAGAACTTAAAACAGATTAAAAAATATCATGCAAAACTTTTTTATAATTAATTTGTATAAAATATTACAATGAAATAAGCAATATCCCTCGATACAAATGTTAATTATCTTAATAAAGTAATTAAACAATTTACCGTTGCAAAAAGAAACGACTTTTTAATTTCTTAAACTTTTCAGTCTCTTAAAAAGAGTAACATAAGAAATACGAAGAAAATTTGTTGCCAAACCGAATTTTTTAAAAGAATTAAATTATTCAAAATGATGCAATTTCATCAAAAATCTATCAACAGCAATAAGAAAGGAAAATTGTTGCCAAAACTACATTTTAAAATATCTGAGATGTGAGAAGTGTATTCGGAAGCTTCATTTAAAAAATTTTAAAAAAATACAAAATATTATTATTTTTCCAAAATTCCTTATTTAAAAGGAGTCGAAAGGATTAAAGTTCAACGTGTCCAAAAATCAAAGGAAAATAAACGGCACATTTATTAAAATAAGTTTTTTAAAAAAAAAAAATTCCGCCGAAAAGGTGTTAAGCTGACCTTCCTAAATAAATTCGTATTTAATCGATTTATTGAAATACGAAATTTATTTTAAGTTCGTAAAATAGCCAAGTGTCTACGCTTCACGGCGATGTAAAAATGAAATGTATAGAGTGAAATCTCGCTCTCCTGTAGCCCATTATGTCTCAAAATGATGCGATTTGGTCACAAAACATAAAATAAAAAAAATTCGAATTCGAATTTCGAAAAAATCGCTTCGAAATTCTGGCTCTTGTGTAATTACACCTATGTACCAAATTTCGTGGCCCTGGGTCTATTAGCTTACTTGCAACACGAACGAAAGACACACAAACACAGACTCTTTGTTTTATTATATGTAGAGATTATGACTTGCCTCACAACTTGTCTGACAATAACATGAGAACAAGCTCAGGAAATTTATCGTGGCAATGAGTACCAGATTGCGCCTGTCGTTGGCAAGAGCGTAGAATCCCCCCCCCCCCCCCAGTTAATTCTGATGGAGAGCACCCCGGGAGGGGGGACGCATCCGGGGATCTCCCAACCCTTCCTTCCCTATCATCAACCGCTCGAGAGGACTTTCCGCTGGCCGCATATTTTAGAGTGCCTCACGCTGCGCAGACGCTATACCTTTACAAAAATCCCTGCCCTCTCAGGGATTCCAGCCCGGGCAAGATGGCACGGCAATCAGCGTAGCTAAACACTATCCCGGTGGGCGGTTAAATTATTGTTAATTAGCTAATCAGATGAACTTTGATTATCTCCAAATTACCGGTTTCTTATAGATTTACTTACAGGAAATTTTCTTATAGATTCTTATAGCCTATCAAAGACTCATTACAAGCGATGACAGATTCATTTGTATAATCTGATAATTTTATACAAAATTTTTAATCAAGTAACTGACGTCAAAAGCAATTATCATTGTTTGGATGTATATTTAATATTTGCATTTCTTTTTTTCTTTTGCCTTATTTGTTTTCTCAGTATTTAATTTTATGTTACCATTTTTATAATAATCGTTATTGGCAACATGTTTTATTTTACTATTGAGTTTGTATGAATGGCAACAGTTGTTCACGTTTAATTTTTGGTAGAATAGCGTCGTCAGCCGCACTGTGCTGCAGGCATCTTTCGCTTAAAGAATATATTACGTGTAGAATGAATAGAGATTGTTATAAAGCTGATTCAAGGCAACTAATTATGCTATTATAAGCTTTAAGAATTTAAGATGCGTTTGGATGTGAAATAAAATGTATTAACGTAAAGTTCTTTAATTCCTCTCGCGTTAAACACTCAGTTTTGTAATTTTTCTTCGTGTGTGCCAATTTACGAGGCATTTTATCCAACCTAAACTGAATGTACATATAACATTTGCATTACAGTTAGAATTCTCTTTATTGCGTTAAAACTGATGATCCGGAAACTGGATGCAATAACCAACATAACGACTATATTCTAATTTAATAGTATTCTTGATCCTCGGCATCATCATTTAATAAAGTCCAGCATGCTCCCGTTCATACTCTTCGCGCCTTAATGGGCGCCATTTTCCCAGCGAAGCTGAAAGTATAAACCTATTTCCTTAGAATTGAATTGCGGTATTATTTCACATCTCCCAGAAGCCGGCAGAAACTTCTTGCTCTTTTGAAAGGCGAACCATCCGGGGGCAAGAGCGAGTAGATGAAATAGCAAATACCCATAACCGCGAAAACATCTACCTTTACGCACAACTGCCAAAACGCATTACTGCATCGCCGGAGTTAATATACCGCAACGCGGTAGGCTTAAGTTCTGCTCTGGAGGGGGACCACATACCATGCTGTTATGCAATATGCCCATGGGTTACCAAGCCATGCTGCGAAAAACTAGCTGAGACATTTTCATATAGGAAACCCACGCAGAAAAGAAAGCTATTCACTGGGGCGTTGGGGGGGCTCTTAGATAAAACCCCCTTCCTTAACCAACAATGGTTGGAACAGCGAAAGTGCCTTTATCACTTTTCGGTAGGCTTAATTACACGCAGCGCCATGTATTCCAAGGTGACCTTGCTTTGTTAAGCTGGCTGGCCCCCAACAGAGCGAGGGCTATGTTATTAATTATCGTTTCTCATATATATATCGGCCAGAAAATTAATTCCACTGGTGGTTATTAAAGAAAAGCGTACAGCGCTTTGCCATAAAACATACTTAAATGGTGAGTAGAGGTTAAATTTATTTATATTTTATTCTCTCTTCTTTTGATGCGTGGAGAAAAGGGGAAGGATTTTTTTATTTCAACACGAAATGGGTCATTTTTTTTTTATCTTTAGTTTCTTTTTTCCTTCCTCCCCCCCCCCAAATGCACGGTCTTTTGTGAAAATATTTGGGTTTCGACGTTGTTCGAGAGAAGTTTTCCGAAGTTATTAATTTCTATCGTCGTTTTCGGGGTGTTTACGATATGGGAAAAGAGAATTATCGACGCAGTCTGTATATTTGTGTTTACTTTGGAAAAAATTACCAGTATTAATAGTTACCTAGATTTGTGGGCGATGAATAAGGAATTAATGAATTTTTTTAAAGCATTTGTTAAGGCAAAATCAATCATTACAAGCGCGTCCTATAAAATCGTTCGATACGTGCTTTTGTTGCTTGTCCAATTTCAGTGCTGCATAATCTCTTTTTTCATATAATTATCAGACTGGAACAGAAATTAAAAAGTAAGGAAAATTAAATCCACGTTTTGAAATGGCAAAAACCTATTTCGAATTTAAAAGATAAAAAGAATAAAAGTATTTATATTCAAAGCAGCACAGACAGAACAAGGAATAACATTTTTTATTCCAACACGAAAAAACGTAAATAAAATAAGGCGTATAATCAATCCTATTTGATTCTGATAAAAACTATAACGTAAAATAGCAGAGGTACATCAGACTATAGAAAATGTTTTCTTCTTATTTATTACAAAATTTCTGTGCCATACACATGTCACATAATTTTTAACAGTATTTCACAAATATTTTTTTTCGAAGAACTGAGTTAATGAAACAAATTCTCAGAGATTATTTGTTTTAAATATGTTAATAATGCATCATTAATTTAGAATTAGATAAAATTCAGTTTTAAATTACCGTTGGTTTAAGAAAAAAGTATAAAATAAACGATAGCTTCATTGAAAATTTAAAGTATGCATGCTTGTCTTACTCTCTTAATGCATTTTGTTAAATATCTAGGTTTTTACAACATAGCGCGGTAGTTCATTGTAATATATTAATAGTTAAATCAGTGGTTAAATTGAAATTTACTAAACTTTTTATCTTATTTGATACCAAACAATGCCCTTCAGTGTTATTTAGTGTAAATGTTGCCGTTAAAGTATATAATGCAGTTATTTCATAGAATACCTAGTTATTCCATGAAATAACTGATCGTGTCCGTTAGAGTGTGTACGTAATATGTTAATAATTTGACACTTTAACTAGTTATTCTATGAAATAACTAGGTATTCTATAAATTAACTGATGAGAGACAGTTAAAATGTAAAATAAACAATTTATCTAAAATGAAATAACTAGGTATTCTATAAATAAACTAATCACAGACAATTAAAATGAAAAAGAAGCAATTTATCTAATTTATGCGGCGTATAAATGGTATTTATGGAAACGTACCATAAAATCATTCGTTACAACGAGGATTACTAAAATGACACTCCGAATGACAAAGAACATTATTTCTAAAGCAAAAACATTTTTTGTCGACGCACTGGGTTTTACACGAACATTCCATATAATTAAGCGAAACGTAAATGTACCTTATACTAAAAAGCGAGATATATGATATAGATTATTTTACACTTTAACGGGCTGCAGATCGTTATTCTATGAAATAACCAGTTAGGCCATGAAATACCAGAGAGTTTTACACTTTAACGGACGCGATCAATTATTTCATGGAATAACTAGGTATTCTATAAAATAACAGATTTCATACTTTAACGGTAACTTAAACAAAAGGAAAAGACGTAAACTATTATTAATTTAATCTACAATAAAGTAAACGACATTGCATACAATTACCATTGGAATAAAGTATTTGTGTTACAATAATATACAATTAACATTAGAATAAAATATTTATTACTGTGTAGGATTTAACTCTTTAAATCTTAAGTTCTTACTTAGAAACCCACGAACACTTTACAAGCGAATAATCGCTTAAGTGTGAACAGAACAGGTGAGACTTGGGAGAGGGTTTAAAACCCTTTATTATTCAGTATATTTACAATCAGTTCCTGCTTGGAACTTTGCAATAAAGCCTCCACTCGGGCTCGAACTTAAATACTAATAATTTGAACTAAAATTAACTTAACTAAAGTTTTTAAATAAATATAGCCGAAGCTATCAGATTCTAACTAGTTGGCCCCTAAGTATTAACTGAATCGGCGAAGCCTAGCAAGGGCCTAGATATGGCCGAGCGTAGTAATAGCTAAGAGAGACGTGGCCAGAAGGCAAATGCGCGCTAGTCAGGAAACCAGACTCTCTGTCTGTTGAAGTCGGTTAAGTCACGACTTAAATAGTACTCATTCTCATTTGCATTCACTGCGTTTCTGAATTCACATTCTGGCAGGAAATTGTAAGCTGAAATTAGATTAAGATGGGAAAGATACAAAACTTAAAATAACTGTTAGAAAACGCATCATAAACCTTACAACTGTTTATTACAGTATGTTAACACCAGCGGCAAAACCTTGATATGCCGACCAGACGGTGTAGTAGTTAAGTGAGGTAAACCGCTGAATTGGCTTCAGACCCAGGTATGCTTGATACATCCATGCAGAATTGGTTACCAATCTAGCGGGAGTTAACCACTAGATACATATAAAAAACAACACAGATATATACACACTGTAACGTCTCCTTGCTTTAAAAAGAATACTTGGTTACCCACCCTCAATGAATGGATACATAACTCTTCTTCTCGCCTCGGCCGGAAGAAGGGTGCGGACTGCCCCCTGGTCGCAGGTTGGAGTAAAGTGGGAGATTGGTATGTGGAAGAGAAGAGAGCGGACGCTGCTTAGCGCACTCTACGTATAGAGACATTTGGTTATTACGAAGCAGGAGACATGAAATTGAGCAACGCCTTCGCCGTGAATCGAACCACGGACCTCTCGGTTACGCGTCGAGTGTGCTGACCACTATATGCGAAGAAGGCGGGAGAAATACCTTATATATTTCCCCTTTTAAAGGGCGACTGGGGTTTGGGGGACCCAATCGCCAAAATCCCGGTGGTGGTGAGTCATCATCCACCACCTTTTTAGTTCGGGCGCCAGTGTAGAGACATTAGATTATTTCGATGCAGGAGACATGAAAAATAAGCAACGCCTTCGCCGGAAATCGAACCACGGACCTCTCGGTTACGCGTCGAGCGTGCTGCAGACCACTACACCACGAAGACATGCGAAAAAGGCGGGAGAAATACCTTATATACTCCCCCTTTTTCCCCTTGTTTTACTTCGGGAGTATTTTCTTTTTGTTCTTTACGTTCCTTAATTTTTCTTCATTGCACATAACTCTGCAATGTCTGCCGCGGCAGTTTTAGCAAATAATTTTAGACCTACATTCTCGCGCCCGATGTCCGATTCTACAGCACAAAAAAAACATGATTTCTTCGATAATAATTTTTTATCATCATCTATTTGCATTTTTAATGCAGCCTTACATGCTCGTAAATCATGACCCTTTCCGCAAAAAAAAAAAACAAAAAAACAAAAAAAAACAGACAGTTTGTTTATTTTTCGCAGTGTCTGTGGCGTCGTAAAGTCCATCGGCAGTAGGAATGTTTTGGGTTTCATTGGCAGATGGGGAAAGGGTGGAACGTTGTACCTTACTTTCGAAACCGAAACTTTGCTTTGCCAGCGATATTCTCTATTCACCCTCTACTTCGGATTTTAGAAAGTTCATTAAAGCAGTAAGTTTATTGAATGATTTACTAGTTTCGCGTAAACCTACGCTTCTTTCCCATACTCTAATAACATCTTCCGGCAAACACGATTCAACGAGAGGGTATAACATACATGCATATTTGTCAGTTGTGACGTTTAATGTTTCAAGTGCTCTCAAATACGTTTCAATTTTATCGTACAGCTTCGCGAGTCGTATCGCTCTGTTTCGGCTCAATGAATTATTCAAAATTAAACTCAATAATTCTCTCACATATACTTCTGTGAGGAGATCCTCTCTGCCGAATCGAGCTTTAAGACATTTAATTACTTCATAATAATTATCAGCGGAAGGAGGGAAAGAATCAACGATATCTCTTGCACGCGATCCTTCAACAGTGGCTTGAAATAAATATTGAAATTTATCTTCAGATGGAATTTCTGGATCATCGTTAATTTTCTTAAATTGACCCCAAAAGCCCAACCATTTCTTAACATCACCACTAAATTTCTTAAATTCGATTTTTGGTAATTTAAACTTCCGGTTTTGAACTGTAGCATTAAGAGTACTGTTATTCCCCGAATTGCCATTACTCGTTATTTTCCGTACCTTAGTTTTAAGCCTCCTTGTGCTACTCTCGTATTCTTTATCAAAATCACTTTGAGAACATTCAGGATCATCAGATATCAATTTTATAATTTCTTTCTCGACCAAATCAAGCTCTGACCATTTTTCGTCTAACTGGGTTATTAGGATTTCAATTTCTTCTATATCACGTACTTCTTTTCCTAAACAGTTCTCCAATTTATTCGATATTCGTGTAAAAACACTTCTTAAAGGGGTACGCAATTTCTTTAGACCTTCCATTTTTAGAGCTTATGAATAATCATACAATAATACGTTGAATAAAATCTTTCAAGCCCGCCCACCCGAGGGCGCCATTTAAATATTTTAGAAGATCAATAAAATTATCGAAAAGGTAAACTTATCCTTTTGTCTTCTTCGTGGTGGGAGGCTTGAAGCGGACTAATCCATTTGAAAAAATGGTAGGCTTCCTTCACAACACAAGCTTACTTTATTACAACACAGCACAGAGCTTAAATGACAGAAATATATAGCATTATTAAAGTTATAGAACGCGTAACATGTAAGCAGCGTGGCTGCTTTCCCCCCGTTCTCGTTCTCGTTACTCTCTTAAGTGTCTCTAGTCAATTCATGAAGTTCACTTCGCTTCAGTTCGTGCTCAGCAGCCACAAGATATATGTTTATTAGTGCATTATTGTGAAGACATTATTAAAAAATTGTTTGGGTGTTTGAATATTTTGCTAAAAATTATTGTTGTAAAAGAAATGATATAACTATATTTTATGCATATATTTTTTGTTTGTTTGCTTCTTTTAATTTTGCTGATCCTTAGTGCAGGTTATTTCTTGCAAAGTTTTTTTATTCCATGTACTGCAGTTTAGATTTTGTTAATGTCTTGTAAAATTTACATCGTTCAATTTTTTTAATTCTTCTGAAAGTGGGTATAGTCCATCCCATATATACGAAATGTTGAATAATAGCATTAAATTTATAAATATATTTATAATCACGATAACTGCATTATAAACACATAAAAATACTGTAGATCTTTTCACAGTATTTACTATGCTGGGCTTAATCAAGGATTTTACATGCGAAAAAGGGCATTGTTCAGTAACATTATTTTTGACTTGATTATTTTTGACATGACTTGATTAAAATATTATCAGAACAGGTATGAATTTAAACTTTTATTTCTTTTCATATAGTTCATGAAAAACTTTTGCGTGTGTGTGCGAATTTTTATTTTATCTTGTTTGGATTCTAATTTTCTTAATCTCTTGTATACCTATACCTTGCGAGGTTTTTCCATAAATAATGTTGTGTATTTCTTTTTCCTGTGTGCTCGGAATTCAATAATTTGGTTAACTGATTAAAAAATCTAATTATAATGAACATAAATGCTATGCATTGTGAGCAAAGGATTATAAATATCTAAGGTAATGATATCTGTTTTAATGGTGCATAAAATACTGCAGATATCTGTTTTCTGCTGACATGCAGTTCTTTATGAATTTTTTTAAGTAACTTAAAGCAAGGAAATAAGGTAGAATGTTTATAGAACAAAATTTCAGTATAAAACTGTAGTTTGAAATAAATATTTACTGCATAAATATTTGTCAGAAGCCCTGAAGCTTTGGGATTTTTAAATTCAGTGTGAAAAGTCTAAATTTTAACTATGTTTCCTGTGAAAGTTCATCCAAACTGCTCAACAAATTTATATTGATAAGAAATGTTCTGCACAATTTGCACTAAATAAAGGTTAGGAAGGTTAAATAAGGTTAAGGAATGATTGTTTATTAACTTCTGATAATTTATAATGCTCGTTTTATTTAGCAAAAACAATTATTTTAAAAATATTTATGGGTTTGTTTAGATTACTGGCAAAATATTGTATACTATTTGTTTCGTTTATTTATATTTAGTTTATTAATTAACTAAGTAGAATTATTTAGTAATTAAAAACATGCTCCTTTTTTACTGGAATAATGTTTTATTAATTTGCAAAAAATTTTTCAGCGTCATTTTGATTAGAATATTTGGTTTGAAAGGAAATTGTTAAAAGAGAAAAATGGAAAAGAAGTAAAAATCAGTTTTGATTTCATTTAAATAATAACCATAATGAATTCCGCAAATTAATGTAAATTCATTCTGAAATTTGCAAAATGGATATGAAATAATATAAAACTGAATGCATATATCTCAGAATGTCACTTCGTTGGAAAAATTTCATCTGTTTACTCAAAAAAAATTTTGATTTTTTTTTTTTTTCAAATACATTGGAAGAGAAAATTATCTGTAAGTAATTTAAAGTGTTTATTAATCATCGAGTAGAAATAATCTGCAAAGAGAGAAAGTTAGATTTGTAATTATTCATCATATTTTCTGTACTTTTCAGTGTAATTAAAAAAACTTGGAAAATTTCCTGTCTTCTCGGAATAAAACATACATTTTAAGTTTTAAAATTTCATTAGGAATTTCACTATAAATTATAAATCGTGAATACTGAATAAAATACATAGGAAATAAGCAGGAGTTAAGTAAATAAACACGCAAAGAAAGGTATGAAAAGGAGCAGAGCTATGAGCAACCGGTCTTCTCATGGACCTTATAAGAGATAGTGGGCGGGGCGCGCGTCCCCCACATGTCCGCAAGAAGGAGTAGGGACGATCTGGTTTACTT
>KK120680.1:326006-366421 GCA_000611955.2 Stegodyphus mimosarum | reverse complement strand
TTATGATTGGGTATTGAACTTAAAACCTATACACCAACTCCTTAAAAAATTAAGCTCCAACAGTAACTACATGACTAACAATTAGCAGCTCCTCTTCTAGACTGTATTCATTTACCTGTAAATTTTTCTTGGTGATCTAACATTAAAATATTAAAATCAAATTCACGCAACAATAATGTAAAATATGTAAAACTAACGATGTCAATACTGATAATAAAAATCCCACAAATGAATCCCGCCTGTGACGGAAATAAATTAGACGTACAAGCGTATAATAAGTTTCCACTAAATGTGTTTTAACTTTTAAAGTCCATAATCTAGCATACAATTATTAGTAATGAAAGAATTCACTAATGTTGATGAACACGGTCTCCATTTAGCTACTTTCTTATATTAATCTCTTTAAGGATATTCAATATAAGCTTAAAATATAAAGCAGAAATTCTGCGACAGTTGTATTAAATATATATATAGTTTTATTAATAGAAATACTACACAGTCCCGTTTATTTATTTTTCCTAAGCTGTGATATACAGGGTTAGAATCCTTTTTAAACTGATTAAACCTTTATATTAAGCTTCACATACTTTTCTAGTATACTCATAAAGAATTCTGTATAATCTGTGATGAAGGTATAAGCTAGAAAAATGAAGCTGGAACGTGTTAATCTTCGTTTAATTCTGACAGCATGCAGAGGCTGTCTAATATGAAACCTTTCACCTTTGCTGCTAACATTTTCCCGCAGGGAAATATTTTTATTAAGAGAAAATGAAGAACACCGTCTAGATATTAGCTTTGATGAAAAGACAAAAAGTAATACTTGTTTCTCTTTCGAGTGGTAGCAGCGAGCCAAAACAAAACCCATATTTATGTATGAACCAGTTCCTAAATCCATAGCAAATTTGTATTTATGATGGTCTTATCGAAAGGAGAGGATATTGAAAAAGAACTTAATATCTGCTAAATTCTATTTATTTTGATAATAGAATTCGTATCTGATTTTTGCTTTAAGTAGAACAGAAATACTTTATTTCGTTCTTTTAAGAGGAAAATAAAATCCCTCTGCTTCTTAGGAGAGCTTTTGTCAAAATACAAATATCCACCAACTGATTTTTAGACTTTATCAAATATGGTACAGCAGGCGAGTCGTTTGGGTCTTTAAAGCAAAGGCAATGCACCTTAGATTACACGGTACGTATGTCATAAAGTAAAAAGTTTCGTACTTAAAGATGAATAATGGGATATTAAAAATTTCAGAGCATAGACTGTGGGCTACTGATATAACAAACATATTGTGATTTTTAGAATACTTGTTTATGAAAGGATGATATAAGTTACAGAAAAGATACTTTTCTACAAAAAAATAAAAAACGAAGTATTGATAAAGAAAGCTACAAAATAACAATGCTGAATTTAACGCACACCTAGCGATATGCACGAAAAAGTACAAGAATACGTACACGATAAATTTTCCAGCTTTCCAACTTTTCCAAAATTTTCCACTACTGATAAAAGTGAATTTCAGTGAATTAATTTGGATTTGTTTTGCTTCACATTTTTAATTTTACATTAAACAGCATTTTAGTTTTTCCTTACGGTTAATACTGGGTAATAGACTATTAAGTTTACACCCACTTATGCTAATTATAAAAACTATAAAACGTTTATATCCTACATCTTCAATTTATTTCCATTTATATTGTTTGATTTTACTACGTAAGACATAATTCCTATCTTTTTTAATATGCAGTAAAATATTATTTATTTTTCAATCATATGATCATCGAATTTCGTGCACAAAATAATGTGCTATGTAGATAATTTAAGTATAATATTTCACCTTGTGCTGGTGTAGCACCAAATTTAATACTTCGATTAAAAACAAAATTTTAAGAAGCATTTATGAATAAATATGCAAAACAACAATCAGTTAAAAATCTTCTAAAACTGACAAGCGATATGCTGTAAATAATGTAAGAATCTCCTCACGACATTTCCAAATTTGAAAGCGTTTCATTTCTGATAAGAACGAATCTGAATGCATAACTTTTAGACTTATTTCACTTCACATTTTTAATTTTATATTACACAGCGTTTTATTTTTGCTTTATGATATATTTTATGTAACAGAGTATTAAGTTTTCTCATTGTAACTCTAATTAGTAAACTATCAGTTATTTTAAAATTATAAAAGACTTTAAAAGCTGGAAATTATTATGTATGGATTCTTATGTCATTTACTGCATACCGCTCTATGTATGTCAGTTTCAATAGACTTTTAAATGGTTGTTGAATTGGATATTTATTTGCCAATGCTTCTTTCCTTTTAAGGAATATGAAGGAAAAGATAGTTCTTAGGAGTCATACTATTCGCATCATTTTGACTAATTTCCAAAATAAGTCTTCGTAGTTGCTTATCATCTACCGGTAGACAAATTTATGACCTCATTTGTAATAGCGATTTTCAGTTCCTTCATGATTCACAGATTGAAATGTTATATCAATGCCTGAATCTCTCCCCAGAAGACGATATCGCGTCCATTTGGATTGTAGTAATTCGGCTGCTGCATGATTCCTCTACTAGCGAATACTCCAGGCTGATAACTTGGTTAGAAAAGTTATTCGGTTAAACCCTGGAAGACGTCACTTAGCTTGGAAGGCCTTGTTTTACCTTTCACAAAGTAGAGCTCTTACTGCATCAAGTGTTGTAAGGATAGCAAAAAAATCCTGGTCGTATTTTCTTCAGATTTGGGGAACGCTATCTTTTATGACACGAAGATCAACATTGCATATGATTCAAAATCTTTCTATGTCCCAAGAAACCTTGATCAACCAGTCAAATTAAAAACAAATTTCCTGAATGAACTAAATATAACTGGATTAAATTTGTCTTCAAATAATTAATTTGCTAAACTGCATTCCAAATAAGTAACCTACAAAACTACAATCTTACAGTTGAATGAATTCACGGATTGATCTCTCTGGTATTTTGGTATTAATCTTAACCTCAGCTTGCAATAAAACTGAGTGATTACTTCCCCTTCACATGAGCATCGAATGTAGGAGAATGATATCAAATTAAGCAGCTATGATAACAGAAATTCTTTGGAGAGCAATGTCCTGATCAGAAAACTCTTCTCAACAGATTTTTTAAAACCCAAAAAGTCTATTTGTCTCGAAACACGATTTGGCATAGCTTTTCATTATAGACTGTTGCGATTTGGAAAAAGGTAAGATATCTTTCAAATTTAACCTACTTAATACCAAACTCAACCTTATTAAATAAAAATTCATTTAATTCATGATACATCTAATTAAAAACATTAAATGCTTTTACAGAATTACGTTATGTATTTTCTCACTTTTCAAATACACTGGAGATATACTATAATGCTTCCGTGTAAGTCTAAATGTATATTCGTCTAGTGTTTTATAAAATATTTTGCTATACCGCCTGGGCCATGTCTATTAATAATCTCTATCCATAAATCATATCAAACTTTGAAGCTGCCCAAGACGCAAGAGAAACACGCTGACCTGGAAAATAAGATAGGCAAATCGAGAACCTTGTATTCGGCTTAGATTTTGTAAAATCCCAATCGATTTCGAAAGCAAAACGGGTCCCTCTTTCTCAGGAGCAAAAAGTTCTGCAAAAGCGAGAAACCGAATGTCGGTCATATTTATACCCACTGGCGACCAGTGGAAGAGCTGATAGCGCCATCTATCGGCAGAAATAGTAAAGAAAAATGAAGGTTAAGTTAGTAGAATTTTGAAGGCATTAGGCAAGACTGGATTGGAATTGACGTCATTGACTAAACAGGATAAATTTTTGTTAATGTGAAAAGCTTCAAGGAAATTCAATTCCCTAATAGAACTAACTTTCTGGATAATTTTAGCAGAATCAAAATCAAAATTGTGATTGAATTTCCAACTATGATTAGATATTGAAGATTTTTTAGTTTCGCCTTTTCGGACGTAAGATTCATGTTCTTTTATGCGAAACATTAATGCTCTTTTCGTTTGGCCAATATAACTTAAGCCACACTGACACGATATGCTATAAATTCCCCAACTTCGACACTTCGCATCTTTCTATATTAGTCACATTAAGCCACTCCACAATTTTCAAATAAATTACAGGCACGTAGCTAGTAACATTATGCACCGCAATTTTTCTTACTTCGTGCTAGGAAAGGCGACTCGTGTATTTTATTCGACTCTCAGCAAAACGAAATATCAACGGCATTTCTTTTAAACAATAATCAATCTAGTAGACAATCCACCTATATTTTGTTTCCTTAGCAGTCCAAGGACCATTAAATAACAAAATAACACCATGCTTAGTAAAGAGAATTCTTTTCAAAAGCTACCGCTTACCTCGCCTACAATAAAGAATTTATTTACTACATTTTCCAACTTTCTCTAATTTTAGATTCGAGGTTTTACGACATTTTATGACCAAAGAAGTCATTTCTCTCAAAGCAATGTCTGAATCTCTCAGCGAGCAACCCCTCTCCCACACACCTCTGTGGCTCGGTAGCGATTTTGTTCATTTAAGCAACAGACAGCATTCTCTGTCGGCTACGAAGACAGGAAACAAACAAATTCTTTATTTACAATCTTTTTGGTAATCTTTTCGCCGGCGCTCGTAACCCATCCAAAATCACTTGTCTTTCTTGACATGAAATCGCACAAACAATTAGAATTATCCTTGAACTCCGATCGTTGCATAGCAATGTACCATTTACAATTTTCTTCTACAGTGTACGGAAATACTCTGCATTTAATCAAAACTGTAGCCATATTTTTAACTTACTTTGTATAGTTAATTATTTTGAAACAGCTACTTAAAAGGAAAAACTATTATGGGAATAGTAACTTTTATGCGATTTATTAGTAGTTAAGTGAAAAACTGCAACGAAGTTTTGTGTTATCTTAATTTTCTGCTATTTAATTAAACGATTTAACACATTTTCATGTGAAGGTTATCTTAATTAACGTAGGTGCTAGAATGATTTTGTAAGCTAAGTTATAGCTGGTTTTTTTCAGCTGGTAAATGAATCATTTAAAATGGTCACCTTAGAAATTATATAAATCGAAAAGAAGGTACTGACTTATTTTTCGACAGTTTAACTTTTTTACGATACATTTATGCTATAGAAAATGATAAAGGAAACTAATTTTCACATATGATTAAATGTTAAACAGACTATCCATTAGATTTTAAATTTAAAAAATATTGTTTAAAAATAAATTATCATGTTTCAAATGTTACATCTTAAAATTTGATAACAAAATATGACTAAAATTAAACGTACTTTACTTCATTCAGCAGCTTTCCATTTAGTTTTTTAAATTTAAAAAAATGGGGCTTAAAAACAAATTACCAAGCTATTTGAAATAAATGTCATTAAATATTAAAGTTGATGGAGTTTACAAGATAAGTAAATGCTTCCGTTATGATTTCTTAAGATTTATAAACACTTCTGAATCATTGGGCATGAACAAATAATGACATAAGCCCATACATGCGCATATGCGTAAGTAATAAAGCTTAAACCTGGATTCAAGAAAAATCAAAATGAGTATCTACATCGAACTAATGAGCTCAAAATTTTTCAAAATTACTGTATTTTAATTACCCTCAAATAATCACCTGCTTTCCCTGCTGCTATTATAATAAGTATATTTTATGCATGATCGAGGATTACGTTAAGCAGCTTTTATTTCTTTAAAGGAAATGGATGAGAAAAATTTCTTTCGACATATGGTGGATCTTGAAATTTCATTTCATTGCGTTCGCATTTGTTTAACGTAACACAATCATTAGAATGCCATGTGATTGTTTACTTTTCATTGGAAAGAATGTGCAAAAATCATTCTCGTACTATGCTTGGTTTTGGAACTAAAATGCTTAAGTTATCATTCTAAAGGAATAATGTCACGTTTAAAGCTACAGAGTGCAGGAAAACACGTTCTATGGTTTAACACAATTTATTCAAGACCGCTCTTTGACTGCATTTCTTTGATGAAATTCTTCGGTTATTTCTGGAATTGGTAATTCATTTAGGGATGTGGTCTGGGGAAAATAAACATTCTAAATCCCTCTTTTCTAAAGGCTAGTGCATTCATTATTTGCAAGTTCATTCAAAACAACCTGGAAACGACTCTTCAAAATGGGACATTTTATGTACTTTTTGGGACAGAAGCGTAATAAGGTTTGCTGCAAGCATGTCAAGAGCTAAATTTTCACAAATGGATTCATGTTTTCACCATTTGTTTTGGCTCAAATTTCATGACAGTTCTTTGAAATCGGTTCAAGCATGAAATACTAATCACTTTCTGACAAGATTAATCTTGCTTCATTGTCTTTATCATAAATTACTATACTACAAAGAACTGATCTTCCAATTCTGTAGAACCTTAGGGTTTTATGTAATTCCTTCTAAGATCCTGCCAAATCAAGCCAAATGAAAGTATATTTTGAATACCGCGTGTATATCAAAGCTAAATATTTGAAACTTTTAATAAAATAATACTTTTCTTATTTCTGTTGTTAATATTATCTAACATAATACGTAATAGCCGTGTCTTTAAGAATGAAGTTGTAATTAAATAATGATTTTCTTCATTTTCCACTAAAAGAGCATATATAGTTATTTTTATTTAGTGTTATATAATTATTTGATATATTTTCAAAACTTTTTTGAGTCGGTAGTGGCTCCAGAAAAAAATTATAATTTTTTGGTTATATCGAGTCAAACATTTTTGAAAATCAGTAGTATAAAATACTTAATTTACTATAACGAAAAATTTAGGTTTTGCGAAACACATCAAGACGTATCTTTGTACTGTACCAAAACTATATGCAAATTATCTAAGAATTGTTTGCTGGTATAATGTTTTACCAACCGCGAAAAATTTAAACAATAAATTACATAATGTCAAAACCAACTCTGTTTTTATTTTAGTTAAGGCAAATCTTAGAGATGTTATTCCAAATTAAAACACTCTTTATCGTTCAAATAAAATATGGTTTTGTTTATTTATATCCAATGAAAAGTTTTTTGTATATATATCGAGTGTAAAAGAACATGCTATGCAGGAAATTATTTCATTGCATTTTATTAGTGATTCAATTTTTAAATTATTAAGGTGATAGAGATTAAGATTAATTAAAAGAATGGATATCACTTAGTTTGTAATCAGGTATGATTGAATATGGGGAAAATTTAACTGCTCATTTTCTGAGGCTTTTAGTACTTCAGAATTTGCCAGAGTATATTATACGTATTGTTTTAAAAATCTGTCAAATTATCTTGTAGAGCTATAATCTTTTTCTGAGGCGTGAAAAATCAGCTATGTCCTCGCCGGAATTCGAAATGCAGATCTTCCAAATGACAGCCGGACATGTTACCATTTATAACCACGATAGTGAGAACGGCAAAATTTCCTTACATTACTATTTAAAGGGCGAATAGTCTGAGACTCAATCAGCTATTTCGGATTGCGATGAACATTTTAGTCCGATGCCATTGTACATTCACTTGATTTGTAGATCCAGGATATGTGAAAATCAACTATACTCTCAAGGTGTTTTGCACTCTGAATGTTCTATTATCTAGCCGGGTGTGCTACCACGAGAACAAGCTGAAAATGTTTTATATTCTAAGTTTCATAAGTATTAGAAGATTGTAATCTAAATGACATTTACAAATACCAAAATCTTCTAATTTTTACCAAAATTTCTGAATAACTATGAGTGTTAGAAAGCTACATATCCACATGCATAATCATATATGTAGCGGCTAATGTTTCAAATCAGATCCAAAGATCATAGAAATCCATTCAGCCAAGAAATTCTGAAATCCCTGTAACTACCGTATTGTTATCACTTGCAAGTGAAAACATTATTCAATTTCTTCTTTCCTTTTGTCTTGATAATAAAGGGACTTCATATTTAATGGAAATATTACTCTGAAAATGTTTCTATTATTTTTTAATTAAATCAACAGCATTTGTTTATAAGCGGTGGTTCTCAAAAATAATTTACGTTCTTCTTTTAATTTCCTTAAAACCTCTACAAAATGATTTACGATTGTTTACCTCTTGCTAAAAGTATATGCAGAAAAATTTACATTGAAATATAGGTGTTAAAAGACTAGCATGTTTAATTTATGCTGAGACAAGTTAAAAACTACAATAAGTGAAAAAATGTGGCTAATAATCTCTTTAAATATAAAGTTTATTTCCTTTTAATATTCAGTATAGTCAAGTTTAATTTTCTAATTGTCCCCTCTACACTTTACGAATTTCCTCTAAACTTTCCCACTAATTGTCCTCTACATGCCTGGGAAAGAAGTGATTAAAAAAAGAACTCTATCAGTGAAAATTTGAAGTAAATGTTACCTCCCTCTCTCCAAAACAAATTATCCTATATGCATTACATTTTTGCGCAACCTTCAACTTCATTATACCTAATTGTTTAATTTTAATTTACTTTTCTTTTCTTCTTTATATTCTATTTTTGGAAATAATAGAATTAAAAAGTACTCTCTATGAGATACAGCTTTACGAACTTTATAATAAATATAACTGTTATTTTAGATTTTATGTTTGGGTATTTAAATAGAGTTTACTTACACAAATACCGTTTAAAAAGAAAACAAATTTCATTTTTTTCTTTGCTAAACATTGTGTATGCTTTGCTCATTAAACGTTATTCAAAGATAAAAATATATATTATACAGGAAAAGGATTTCATTTCACTTCACCATTAACTCGAAAATATCTATAAACGAACATTTCGTTTTCTTAAGAATTTCTTTCATTAATGTACCAAAATGGTATGCATATATAAATCATTAGATGAATTTGTATTAGCTTTTGATGAATGAATTACAGAGTTTAGCTTATTTTAAAAATACTAAAACACTGAATTTGACATTAATTCAATAAACTAAGTTCTTTTAATCTAAGGGTCTACATTTAAGATTCTTTAATTTCTAAAACCATTTTATAATTACTAGAACTAAGAAAGAAACACATACATTTTGTATGCATACATCTGTAAACAATAAAGATTTAAAGTGGATTCAAAGGTAATCACACAGTTAGATACTTAAGTACATCCAACAGATGAACGGTATTAGAAAATATTTTAAATTACCATACTCATATTCTCTGCAGAAAGAAATATCAGGAGAGAAATATCAGGAGTGTTCGTTTTACTTCATCTTGTTACTCTAGTTAAATATTTTCCTGATATCTCTAAGAATTACTTTTATATAAAAAAGTTACGATCAAATTTGCAGAAGCAGAATAAACTTACTTCTTTTAGAGAATGAGAAAATAAATAAAATATTTTCTTTTGTTCTTTCTTTTTTTAAGAAATAACAGTTTATTTTTGAGTCCGTAAAAACTTTTATTCTGTAGAATCGCTATTTTGGAAACGATAACGTCTAATCACATCGAAAGCTGTAATATAGACGAAAATAACTTCTTAAAACATATTCTAACAAACAAAGAAACGCATTCATGACTCTTTTTGGAATTGTTTTTCTTGAAGTTATTCTTTAGTCATTGCCGTTCCTCTTAGTTGTGCTAATGGTGCTGAGGAAATAAACATGATACATTCTTCTAATCCCAAAACAGGGAGCATTTCAAGATATTTAGGCTTTGTTCAGGACATCAAATAATGTCTTCTTTTAACGAATTGTTTCTCCCTCAATATGCATTGTTGAATACATCTCAATATGCATTGTTTGTAAAATTGAGATAATAATTCAGTCAGATTTTAAGGAACAAAATAAAATAAGCATTATCTGTTCAAATTTAACGTAATAAATAATCCAAATGAAATTAACGTAACGCCATCCGCACTTTGAATATTAATATTAAACTAAACTATTATCTTTACCATGACGGCACTAAAATATTACTTGTTGATAATAATATTGACGAAACAGCCAAAAATAATATATGTAATATAAATTTTATCATTTATAGAAACATTATGAATTTGATCATTTACAAACTAAATCACTAGATTAATTATTAAAAACATAAAGTAAAAATATGAGATGTTTTAAAAGTGCACTCATCGCGTTTTAATCTGCTCACTTTATCATCTAACAATGATTAGAAAGCTAAATTAGTGGTATTATGCCCCATCGAATTCCAACTCTCTGACAGTTGACTGTTTATTAAGAAGAGTGATGATAAAAGGGAAAAGTAGTTAATGTATCTCCATGGCTCAAAACATTATAAGTTCTCCTATAGAGGAGAACTTACAATGATTTCCTATGCATATAATGATGGAAAGATGTCAGAAACGATTATAGAGACATTTCTGACATCAGTATGATACAGATAGTAAATCAACCCATCCAAATTCAGCATGAGATTGCTATCTGCACTATGAAAATAAATTATGCATTTCGTTGGTTTCTGGCTCAGGTTATATTCGTTTAAAAGCCGAAGATTTTGTGTAACTGAATGTTTTGTTGAAATGCAATAACAAAATATTTATCACAGATTATTTTAGCTCTCGGAAGAAAGGGTATCTCAAGTAGAATTCTAGAAATATATTAGGTGCAACAAGTCAAACAGGATAGGTACCAGAAGCTGGCTACACGCCTGGTGGGCTTGAGTCGAACTCCAGATAAGGCATGAATCCTTGATCCACAGTCACTGATAAATGCTGACAGCAAGGAAGTTAGGAAAGAGAAGTTCTCGAATTGCGACTCCCAAGGATCTCTCGGTGAAAACTAAGATAGAGCTAAATAAATACTTAAGTGCGCTTTGCTTTTATTAAATAATTCAAGTCAGTCCTATGAAGTAGACATTGATGAAAGGTTTTCAAAAGCTCAACACGAGTTTAAGGTTAAATTTTGCCTACTTTTAAACAGGATATGATTTTCACCGATGACGATACTTCTGCTATAAATGCAATATGTATATAAAATATTCAGTTAGATTAATTGCATATATCTGTTCGTAAATTAATCCAGCCCTTTTCACTCTGCATAAATTCATGTTTCCATAACCATTCCCATGAGGTTCTGCTCTTCTTTGCTTTTCATAGGAAAATCGTATGAACATGAGAGATCTCCGGTTCAAGATTTTTACAAGTTTTACAACTGATCTTAATTAAAAATAGTATCTATGAACTTATTTAGTATCTCACTATGCTTACAATAAATCAGAACATAATCCGAAGAAGCTAAAAGCAAATGCATAATTCACGCACAAAGAGTGCAGAAAGTTTGTGAATGAGCAGCTTGACATGTATGCTCCCGTCTGTATATTAGTTCATGATTTTGTGTGGAAAATCACTATAACACTGTTTCGTGTTTTGTATATATATAAATAATTTTAGTACGATCTTATTAGTTTGTATTAGTAATTACTGCTTGTGCTCTTTCATACTGAGAAGAGCTAAACGAGTACTTTTGTGAAAAGTTCCAGAATTGTAAAGTATTTCTTTTGGAAAAATAAATTTTAAGCTATCATGGTTTCTGGATGCATTCAATCCTTTCGGAACACGTACGCACGTAACAATATAATACTCTGTATCATGAAGCATAATTTACTTTAAGTAAATAAATGTATAATTCTTCCCATTCTTATTCATGTTCTAATTTATATTTATTACATATGACATAAAAAACACTCATGTTAAATAATATAACAATCTGGTAAATTTCTTTGAATCTTTCCTTTTCACTATGCATCAAATACGAATCTCGTAATACTTTGTTAGAATAATTGCTTCTTCTAAATTAGACAAAAATAATCATAATAATAATTATAAAGTTCTTGAAAGTCAAGAAATATTGAGCTTACACATATATATTTTACATTCACTAAGCTGAAACACAAGTGTATTAATAATTACAGTCAACAGCATATTTATTATATAGCATCAAATAATTCGCATTAATTCATTTTCCTTCAGTTATTATTTAATTAAGGTGCATAATACAGTGTTAATCGAATTTTTACAGATGCCGCAAAAACTTAGCTTTCCGGAATGCAAGTCAAATTCCTACCCAAATGAAGAGCATAATACAACTTATAAGTTCCCTAAAGATAAAGAACTGTGTAAAAAATGAGTTAATAAAATTAATTGGAAAGGCTTTGCACCAGGATCATATGCATGTGCGTGCATTTTGCATTTTGATGAACGTTAAACGTCATAAGAGGCGATAAAGCAAAACAACCTGATGAGACAGTATTAACACTTCAAGAGAAGTGCCAGTTTTTTATCAAAAGATGCATATCCGACTATTTTTTACGGTCAACCTAAATATCTATCTTGCCGTTTACCACAAAAGCGAAAGATGCCATAAGACAGAACAACAGAAAGAAAGGAACGGTATGAAAGAAATTTAAAAAACCGAATGCTGCAGACAATACTCTCTACTTTTCAGAATTTTTGAAACTTTAACAATAAATTATCAAATACATGTGCAATAATAAAAGCATCTGATTATATACTTTTTGCGTATTGAGATGGAAGCTTGCTCAACAGTGAGACTGTACGATTTAAAGTCGAGCATAATGTTTCAGTTTTTCTTAAATGTTTAAACATAACAAATATAAATTTAGAAGTCAAAGAACAAAAATCAGAGTTATGTTTTCAAATTTTCGCAGGACTAGTTTCGATGGTTTTACCGAACCACTATCCTCAGCTGCAAAAGCGCAAATGAACGAGATAAGATATAATGATTAGATAAGAGAGCCTGGACAGGAGACAAGCTGCTAGCGCCATCTGTTGATGAAACCAGAACTAAAACATAATTTCTTTAAAAGCTGAAGGCAAAAAAGGGATTGGAATTACGGTCGTTAACTAGAACAGAAAGATTTTTTGAATTTCTTTAAAAGCTGAAGGCAAAAAAGGGATTGGAATTACGGTCGTTAACTAGAACAGAAAGATTTTTTGAATGTGAAATGCTTCTAGAAAATCCAATTCACCAATGGAAGATTTTTTTGAATAATTTTGGCAGCAAAAAAATTGTGTGGTTTTCGCACCAACAGTGCTGGGCAATAGAAGACTTCTGTGTTTCCTTTTTCTAACATATGCCTCATGTTCCGTAACGCGAAATTTTAGGGCTCTCTTAGTTTTCCCAATGTAAATTAAACGACACTGGCAAGGAATTCTGTAAATACCCCAGGAATTCATATCCGGAATGGGGGTCCTTAAGCATGGAACTCGGAATTTTATTGATGGGAGAATAAACGACCCGATCTTCCATCAATTAGCTATAAAGTTGCACGCATTTTACAGAAATTCAACTTTCGGGTCGTGTATTCTTCCATCAATAAAATTCCGAGTTCCATACTCAAGGACCCCATTCCGGATATGAATTCCTGGGGTATTTACAGGATTCCTTGCCAGTGTGGTTTAATTTACATTGGCCATTACCATACGCATTCCCGGTACTTTAAACAGCCAGCGCTACATCTCCGAGGTGTTGGAGCCAGTTGTCCTTCCTTACCTTCAGGACTAGCCCACAGCCATATTTCAAAAGGGTAATGCGCGATCACACGTGGCACGCATTGTCCAAGGGTTCTTCGTCAATCGCCAGACTGAATTGCTTTCCTGGCCGGCTCGCTCTCCGGATCTTTCGCCAATAGAAAACATGTGGTCCATGGTTGCTGAACGATTGACCCAGATTACATCCCAAGCTGCCACACCAGATCAACTTTGGCAACGCGTGGAAGCTGCTTCGTCTGCTGTAATCCAAAGTCTCTCTGAATCAATTCCGAGGCGTGTGGCAGCGGTGATCTCCAACAATGGCGGCTACTCTGGCTACTGATTCTGGAAGGAACCACACTTCACAGAAGTCTATAAATTTAATCTTTTGATACTTGGTCAACATGTTATCTAAACATAAATATAGTATCCAACATAAATTTTGTTGTGATATCTCTTTCTCTGTTGGTGTTGCAATTTGGGTGGCCAGCAGCGTAGTGTCCATGGTGGAAAAGGAATGCAACAGCTTTGAAACTCTCGCATGACCTTCATGCGCCTACAGAAAGCCGAGTTTTAACGGCTGTTATTTTCAGAAAAATGCATGATAGACGTCTGCTTGCAAGATCTTTTGTTTGCATCCCACTCACAAAAGAGACCATTTAGCATGGTGCAGAAAACATCAACTTTGGACCAAGTATTACTAATTATTTTTCTTTTCAGAGGTGAATGCCAATTCAGCCTAACTATTGATTATCGACGTATCTTCATGTAAAGACAACAAAAGACCTACTGACTGTAATCAAACATCCGAGAAAGAGATCAGTCTGGCAGTACATATTTGATGGTCTAGGTGGGTATGATATGGCAGGGTCTTACTGAACTTCATGTCTTTAAAAGAGGCTCTGCGATTGATTCAAGACTAAGTATTAATTTAAAATAGCAACACAGATTTAGATTTCTGTCTTCGTAATAGGTAATAATTTTTTAAGAAAATATATAATCTCAAATTTTCACAACGCATTGTTTTTATGCCTTTTGTATTTTTAAAAATACTTAACAGTAAACTCTACTTGGAGAAGTAAAATTACGATCTAAGCTTTTTAGAATGCAAATTATTTCATGGCGTTATACTAATTGAGATCTGAAAAAATTATGAATACTATCACAACTGGAGAAATATTTTCTTTTTTTACACCGAAAAGGTTTAAGGCCTTCAATCAGAGTCGAATTCCAATTTTATTTAGGTTCTCAGGTATCCACAATGGCTTGATTAGAAATTATATAGCTTCAAGCACAAATAAAAAATTTCAGTAAATTATATTACTTACAATAAAACTAATAAAATCGGAAGTAAAGCTTTTATAAATTACTTCAATCGTCAATATGAAGAAATTACACTAAAGTACTTAAAAGCCACATGTCATTACGAAAACAAAGTCTGCTGAAGTATATCGATTAGCGATCGCTTTTTTTCTGTTTACCGTTTTAATCAAAGAGCAGTTTCCCCTTTTCTCTTTCCTTCCAATAGATCAGTCTTCTAAAATGAATTACGAAGTTCTTAAATGTATGATATATAAGAACCTTAAACTTTTCATTATCAGACATTCCTGTTTCTTCAAGTAACAGCAGTTTGACTTTCTTCTGTGTATTAAACGTTTATGATATTGTTTAGCCACTGATTTTTTTCTAAATCTTCCTGGTAGATTTTATAAACTTTGATCTGATTTTGTTCGATTTTTGTTCTGTTATTAATTTTGAAGATATCATTTGTCGTTGCGGATAAAGTTCTTCGCATGAGATTCCGAAAAAACTATTTGGCTAGTTTATTATTTTCCTTTTACCGACTCTAGTTGAATTATACTTTCGTTATTTTAAAAAAATATAGATATTTTAGTTTTACGAAAACAAATTCAGCTGAAGTGTTAAAGTGCATCTGTTAAACTGTCTTTTATAATTTTCTTTTCTTGAATAACATTCAAGTCAATGAGAAAATTAATTTTCTGTTAGCATTAAAAGAACTGACAGTTCCAAGCAATATGTGACGTTTATTTCACATCTAAAGCACCGAAAGTTTTACCTGAAGTTTCTGTACTTCCAATACGCAAAACGCCCAGATTATTTCTAAAATTTGCTTCAGTTTTTTCAGTGAAATTTCAGTTCTTTTTTTTTTTTGAGAACGTTGATTTAATTGTTCCTTCACTGTAAAGTCTTTAGCGGATATATAGACTCAAAGTTTAATTGAAGATTCAAAAATTTCTCCGGCTTTGTTAGAGTTTTCCGCAAAAGTTTCGTGTGCAAATTTTTCAACTTCCGTGTTAATTAAGCTATTATAGAGCTAAAAAATGCAGGGACACGCTTTATAGAAACTTGATTTATACATTTAATGTTATCTCTAGACGTAACTACTTGTTCAAGTAAAACAATACTTCATTTTTACTGTATTATTTATTTTTAACTTTTGTCAAATTATATAATTAATTTCTCTAAATTTTGCAATTAACTCCAAATGTTCCTATATTTTTACAAGGTTTGTAACATTTGATTTAAGAATTTTGCAGAGTTAGTCCTAGCATAATAATCTTGTTTGTAAGTTTAAAGAAAACTTCATTTTGCATGCATTATCTCAATCAACCTATGCTGCAGATTAAGAAATATACAATATATAAATAATTGGGAATAGAAACAAATCTATTTAACAAGTTTCAGACAAGTTTAAACAGCAAGCTTGTATGGTTAGATATACAAATAGAAGCAGCAAATACAAATATAATTCTAAACAACATAGAAAATGCAAATATTTAGATAAAAATATAGCAAATAAATGAGGAAATATATCCGTTATGATTATGACATTTTGACAACTTCATTTCGCATTATAAATGTTCAAATCAGAACATTTCTTTAATGGCATTTATGACAGATACATTCTGACTGAAATACTAGTTCAACATCAAGAATTCATGCTTTTGTAGATTCATTAGGTTACGCAGATGCTGGAACGTGAAAAATGTACAATGCCTTCACCGGGATTCGAACTTAGAACCTCCAAAATACGATCGAGTGTGCTTCCAGTTGCACCACGAAGGCATGCGGAAAGGAAGGAGAGAATACCTTATAAGGCCGTATAAAGCATTTCTGGGGCACTGCCATCTACATTCCGTAGTGTTAATATGTTTCATGCATGCTGCATCAGATTCAAATTTAATCATATTATACTTTTCTGCATACGTAGAACCATATCTTTCTGCACATACTTCTGAACCAAGTGAACTTCGGAGATCATGAGTTACCTTTCGTAAATGTCATGTCGATATTCATTGCAGCAATAAATTGATAAACAGATATGCTTAAAGTGCTATAAAATTCTCTCTCTCTATATATATAAATATATAATATATTATATAATATAAATATATAATATAAAATACTATAAATATTTCTTAATGCTATAAAATTCTGCAGAATTTTATAGCATTAAGAATTATGATTCTTCAGCATTAAGAATTATGTTTGATTATGATTCTCAGAATTAAAATTCTGCAGAATTTTATAGCAATATCAGACATCTGTTATTAAACCGAATGTCAGCACGGTCGCTGATTGCTATTTCTGCCACAGCAATAAACTACTTTTAGATTTGAAACCGCCTGTTCTGATTCCGTCTATGCTATGTTTTGCTAAGTATTGCGGATTCTCCATGCCAAAGACCTTCGAAAATTATTCTGGAGGTTAAATCGAGAAGAGTAAAGAATACGCCTTTGACATGATCTTTTAATTTGTTGGTCTTATACGTTTCGTAAATGATTATGAATGTCATTCAACAGCGTTGTAACATGGGATGATAACAAAAGAATATAAAAAGGAAAAAAAAATTTTTTCGTACAGTGTAAGCCATTGGTCGTTTTGAAATCGTTGAGATTGTTAACCACAAATTCGTTAAAGCTTAAATAATAAAACAAATTCGAAATTCAAAATTCGGGCTTTCAAGTGCCCATGGTCGGGTGAAGGATTACGTTATTCAAAATTTGATATCTCTAGGTACCGCCGTTTTTTCACAGTGCTAGAAAGACGCGTACATTCATGCAGATGCTTCATTATTTAATTTCTTTAAATGTAATATAGGGCGATAATGTTTGGTAGCAAAATTTTAAGAAATGATACGTCGTTTATAGCGAACCAGCGCAAAATGTCGTTTCGAGACTAATAGCCCTTCTAGGCTAACTCTCCTTTGGTCTAATAAATATGTATGCACTTATCAAGATAATTCTTGCAAACTAGCGTGTTTGTGTTGCAAATATATATTTTCCCGATATGATTAATATTTATTACTTAAATATTCTTCAATTACTGATATCTACCTCTCTTCGTTATAGACGAATATATCTGTGCATGAAATTTTAAAAATCGGTTACTTAGAAATGAGTCAAAAATTTATTTTACGATTTGACTCAAACAAACAACTGGAAAAAACAATCTCAATTTATCCTTTTAGCAAAAGCGGTTAAGAGAATTTATATTTCTATATACTTTGACAATAACATAAAAAGCTAAATTTACATGTACAGAAAAATATCCTAACTGACATATGAGAAAGGAATTTATACAATTTCTTTTGTGTTGAAATTGCAAAAATTTGAGCTCGACAAAATTTTTTCTTGTAAATTATTATTTAATTTCTGCCAATTGCTATTACTGCTTTAGTTAAAGCTAGTTGCTAGTACTGCTTTAGTTTAAAGCCAGTTGCTATTACTACTTTAGTTTAAAGGCAACTGCTATTACTGCTGGCTTGATTCATCCATTTGAGCCACAGCAAAAATGCAAAATTAAGTATGTGAGAAGTAAAAGTGCTGCATTAAACAGCAGATAAAGATCGACTGGTTTCACTTCTTTTTATTAATATGATTAACTAAAATATTTATGTCATTTACAAAGCTGTATCTTTATATATCAAAATTTAGAAGATAAACATAAAAAGCTAAATTTGACCTCTGAATACAGACGAAATTTCTATTAAGTAAGATTTTATATAATCTTCCTAGATTAGCTGATGAGAGTTCTAAATTGAGTGAATATCGCTCAAGAAAATCTTGGAGCATTTTTAATTATAAATAGTTATCATCTTGGGCTTAACTGTAATGCCTATGTCAAATCTGATTTGTTTCCTGAATCTTAGTTTTAATACCTTTTAATATGTAAATAGGTGAGACAGTTTTTACAAATACTTTCTTTTACTTATTTTTAGCCATTACTGTATTGTCGTAATGTAAGTCTTAATAAAAAGGGAACTGTCTCTCGAAAGTTATAGTTTATCAAAACGTGAGGAAAGTTAAAGGTTAAACTTTATTCTGTTTATCTATTTCCTTGTTAACAGCTAGGATACAACTTTCAGAAAACCTATCAGACATGGAAAAGCAATTTTCTTCCAGCGCAATTCAAATATTCTGAAGTTATTAACTAAAATTTTTCTTCTGAAAGTTAATTGACTTTCCACTGTAATCTGTTTCCAAGATCCAAAAGAGTACTTCGAACTTCTATCCCCATTTGTTTCTGTACGAAAAAAAAAACAAAACAAAACAAAAACAAATACTTTTATAACCAAACATTAAGATGGTAGGCAAAAATTGTATAACTAAGCTTTAAATTCATAAACGGAAGCATTCATTACACTTAAACAAAATTTCTAGGTTTAAAGAATGTTTCAATTAACTGCAAAGACTTTCAGTATTCGCAATAATCGCCTAAACATTCTAATTAAATGAGTTTTAATTATCAAAGAAAAATTTTAATTATCCAGCGTCATGGTTTCAAGCAAATTGAAGACGAACGGAGAGAAATTTAATTTTCTGTTGAAATTTCAAAGGGTCGTAATGATATCCATTGTTCTTTTAATCTGAATACCTTAATTACAAATAATATGACTCATTAATATTACTCTAGGCACTGGATTTATAGATAACAAAGGATCATAATTGATCGTTCTTTCAATAAATAAAATAGTTTCGAATATCTTTAAACGAAGCGGAGAATTAATCGTACTGGAATAATTTTAGACATTTTATTATTATAAATTCTTTTGTTGTATCACTTCCAACTACATGCTTACAAAGGAAAACGTTCATTAAATTTATTTCGCTTTTTGTTTAGTGCACATCATCTAATTTACAATGATTAACTAAAGATGTTATATTTTGAAGCGACAATAATCAAATGCATTAATTAAAGCTAGCAGCTGCTTGTTTCTAATTTTAATTTTCCCACCTATCTGAGTAATGCAACAAAAAATGAAGCAAGATATGAAAGAAATTGAAAATGGAGGGCGGTTTCTCAAAAACCTTGCATTAAGCCATAAGAGATGTAACACTTTCTCGTACGTATGAAAAAAATATAACATTCGTTTCTTTACAAAAAACATCAGTGGCAGTACATGTTTAAAGCTCAAGATTACCAAGAAATAACCATTTTTATTTATTCTAATAATATAGGAAACGTTTATGTTTGATATTTAACCAGGCAAACATTAATTGACAAGACTGATTCGAAACTCTGCAGATGAGTTAATATGGATCGGTTTAAAGAATATAGATCTTCAAAGCATCTCGAATTTCCTCTCCTTCAAGAGAAAGGCCGAAAAATGGGTTAGATCTTTATTCAAACTGATCGAGGGCGATCAAACTCGAATGCCTTAGACTCAGGAACAAGCAACTGTTTTGCTTCAGAGAAAGGGATACAATTATAATTTTGCAAATATTTTGAATTTCTAATAAAATATTACAAATTTTTTATATTGTTTCAAAACTCTGATATTAATCGGACGTCAGATGTGAAAACCGCGGAAAAACCAAAGTACATCCATGCTAAAAATATGAGCAATAACAGCAGAATGCAGAACAACAACAACAACAACAACAAAAAAACTAATGGATATGCGTGAAGTTGATCCAAGAGATAGGTGTGGCATTACTAGACCAGATAGCAAACTATGAAGTAAACACATACAAAAACACATGCACCATCATCCACATCACAAAAGATCAAATCGTGCAATGGAAGCATCACTCTAGTGATGGGTATGATACTCTCGAGCTGAAATGCATGCTTGACAACGCCGAAGAAAGCGGGCAATGATGTCGTTGATCGCTTGTTGTGGCAGTAGCACCCATCCTGTAGTAATGCGTTTAGGAGCTCTTGGAGGTTGCTTGGTGGCGCGTTATCGTCCATAACTACCGCGTCGTTAACCATTGCAGCTTTGAAAAGACGACAAGAGGGTGTAGAACTTCGTCGCGGTATCGGACGCTTGTGACGGTAAGGAATCACGTAGAGGTCGCTGTGGCCGTTCGTTGCTATCCCAGCTCATACAAGTAAGTCGCTTCCTCCGTAGTGATCTGCTTCGACGGTGTTTGGGGCTCGACAGCATGTCTTTGGCTCTCTCGCCATATCATTGTCCTCCGGAATTATTCTGGATGTTAAATCGGGAATCATCTGCAAAGATTAATTGGCATCACTGCTCTTGTGTCCAACTGCGATGTTCACGGATCCAATTAAACCGCGCTCTGACATGTGATGGGGACAATGGAACACAAACTACAGGTCGTCGGGCGTACAATCCACTTTCATGCAGTCGACGCGAGGCAGTTTGGCGGGATATCGGAAACCCTGCAGCAGCAGAGAGACGCGACGCATTTTGCCTGTAAGTAATCTAAGGCGTTTTGCACATATCAACAAGAAGCGATCGTTTGTCGTGTGCTAATCATCCGAGGTCCAAACTCAGGTCTTCTATAGCGTTTTTGATCCGTCATGCTTTCCGCTTTGACCATCTTAGACTACCCGGAATTATCGCTGCTTGCAAATTGACACATACGCTACAGCATGCCCATTTTAAAAGCGTTGTGGCGGAATTGTGGTTTATGCTAATTTTGGTTTCCTATTTGCATTCGGCGATGCAAGCTCTACCTCATATGTAAACTGCATATTTTAACTCACGTTTTTACATTCGTACCTTTTCTTTTAGCGTTGTTGCTTATTTTTTTAGAACGAATACATTTTAATTTTGAAAATCTCTCCGTTACAATTATTTGACAACGGATATCGCAATTTTTAGCGTTTCGACTTAAATTTTTTTTCGACAGGTATTCGAGAGTTTCAGAGTTCCAGTCTCGGCCAGGGCACTACAATTTCTCACGTGTCCTGCTTCAAAAAAAGAAAAAAAAAAACTAATGGCTCTCAGCGGCGCCCGAACTTAAAGGTAGTGGATGGTAATCCGTCACTACCAAGATTTGGCTATTCGGTCCGCTAATCCCTAATCGCCCTGTAAAAGGGTGCGTATATAAGATATTTTCTTCCTCCTTTCCGCATGCCTTCGGGGTGTAATTGGAAGCAAACTCGACTTTTATTCGAGAGGTCCAGGGTTCGAATCCCGACAAGGGTACTGCGCAGTTTTTACGTCTCCTGCTTCAAAAGCACCTAATGGCTTTACAAATGAACCAACTTATTGGTTCAGATGCTAAACTTGTTATTTGAAACTTACCAAATTTGCGATATTTGTTACATTAATTATGTATTTTGCATTTTATTCTCTTTCTCTTCCTCTATATATACGTAATTATAATGAAATAGTAGATATATATAGTAAAAATATATATTTATAAATAAATATATGCACTTCCTAATGGATTACATATTCATTCAAGAATAGAAACGGGTCACATTTATGATTTCATAATATCTGGTGTTAGCCAACAAAGCATTTGCAATTTTTAAAAATCAGCCATAAAAACAAATTTACGTGCAAAGTGTAATTTACCGTTTCACAATGTCATTCATTTTATGCTTCTAATTTTTCATAGCCTTGCACTGTTTACCTTAGGGGCAATTTATTATGGTAGATATATATTTATTTGAGGTGCAATACTACTTATGCTTCTAAGAGTTCTTATGTGCATTATCTTTCTTTATCAGCGATAATTATTGATTTTATTACCTTTAAAATGTCAATATTGTTAATTGTTCGTTCATTTACTCGATTATGGTAAAGCAATAAGGATTATCTCCTGAAGAGTAGAGTTGTTTTCGTGGCGGAGTTTATAATGGCAATAGCCTTATTTTATAACCAATTTTTAAAACAAAATATAAGACTTATAATGTTCATAATGAGCGCAGCATGCTTCTGAAGATTTAAAATAAGTTATCTTCGGTAACTTATACAGCGAATATTTTAACTTTGATTTTTTTTAATTGCGGAATGTATCAGCCACTATTTTCAAACGTTCACTGTTTAAAAAATATTGAAAACATTTCCAATAAGGTTTAAAGCCTTATTGCTAAAGTTTTATGACGTAGACACCTCTTTTAATGTCTTTGAACGAAATTTGAAATACGTCTGTTTATTCGAAAGGTGTTGCTGCACATTCTGATAAAAATCTTATGTTTGAAAAACATTTTTTTTCACCTCTGAAATAAATTATTTCATCCTTGAGCAGAGGACTTTTGTCCCGCGAACAAATTTCTTTCTACTTAAATTCACAGAAGCTGTAAATCAGCTTCCGAAAATTTTTACTAAATGAAGATTTAAGTAATTTTACATTTACTAATTGATTTGATCATGAAACTCGTATAACCAAATGTGCCCATCGGAAAACTTACTACAATAACTTAAGCGCATTCTTCACTTCTCGTAGTTTATTTTTTGGTAGCTATAAAACAACCAAGCCTCTTCTCAAGCAATTTATTTTTAAATCCGCTTTTCTCGTCTCGCGTAGTTTATTTTTCAACAGACCAAATACGCTGACAGGTCTGATAAGAAAGTGCTTTTCTTCTCACAGAATTTGGGCAGTTTTCCCTCTTGGTAACCATAAACAGTCACTTTCAGGTGTAAAGTGAAATGTATCAGATAGCTACAGAATAAAATAGTGGAATAGAAAGACTAGCGTCTCTACAGTTTACACGGTATATGTATATTTTCCTCAGTTTGGTAATTTCCACGCCGTAAAATAAACTAGGTTTCATAGTATGAAGACAAGCAAAGACTATCAGATTACTAACTGGAGCTCCACGAGAAATAAAAACTAAAATATTTTTAAAAAGTGTTCCGAGTTTGGTTACGAAAATCTTGAAATAGAATGTGCTGAAGAATCTGGCGCTAATCATTAAATCATAAAAATTAGATGTGGGTACCATATGATGCCCTTGTATGGCCTCTTAAATTATATTATCACATCATATCATTATATTATTATATTATCACAATTTTGCTGCAGTTCATTTAATCTTATTTCCTGGAATTTCATTAGAGACATATTTATCATTCACTTACAAACTACATAAGGCAAAAATACATAAAAACTCCAAAAACTTTTGTTGAAAATTGCAAAATACAGAAAAACATGTATGCAGAAAAGCAAACGCCAATTATAGTTAAAAACAGTTCAAAAAAACAATTTTTACAATTAAAATTAGAGTTTCTGCGCAAAAACAAGCAATTCGGCCAGCGGCCAGGAAAACAGATTTTTCGCTACACAAAACTGAAAGTTTACTTTTGGTATCTCTCGGCAAAAGGATACTGAAGTTGGTGCAGAATTTGACTTAACTCATTATTCTAGAACGAGTTTCAAATGTAAACAAATGGAGGATTCGTTAGGCTTAGTAGCATTTTGGTAATTCTACAACTAATCGATGCAAATTAACTAAAGACATACAAACCTTAACCGGAACATAAAAACAACATAATTCAATTATTTTTAAAGCAAAGAGTTCACAAATTAACAACATATAAGAATAAAAAAAACTGAGTTCACCAAAACGTATATAATATTTTGGAGAAAGCATCGAAGGAGGAATCAGCTTGAAGTCGTTGTCGTGACCGATGATGGATGTTTCGATGCGCAGTTAACACCGGTACTTTTAGCAGCTTTCGTTCGTCGAATGGAAAGATGAAAGAAGATGTTAACACAATCCAAGTGGAACTAATTACCATATTTATTTCTAGGCACATTAGATTCATTTCTCGTAGACAAGATACTTTTTGATCATAAACAGTTACAATAATTTCTCTTATACACAGGTTAATGGCGGCGACGTCATTTTAGAGGAGGAAGCAAAGCGAAGAACTATTAGGAAGGTACAAGCTGGCAGAAGGTGACGTACTTTGATACTGTGATACTATTGCTATTATTCTGGCATGCAGAGGGGAATTCCTGTCCCTGCTCTTTCTAGATTCCTCAGTGAATCCCGAATTGGGCCTGACGTCTGAGGAAGTCCATAAATTGTATTCTACGGATGAGGTTAATGCTGAGGTGGAAACAACTTTGAAGCCCATTGCTTCCTGCAAAAAAATGCCAAGACTGGACGGAGCTGTAGAAGGGGCTGCGGCCAGCTCCTTCTACACTGTACTGTTTAGCTGGTTACGTTACCCAAAGCAACAAATCTAATGTCATGAAGGGACGTGGCTTGTCGACTACTGCACTAAATGGAAAGAAATATGCACATAATTCAAAATAATTACATGAAAAATTCAGAAATTGCTAAGTACACTATTTACATGGTGAAGAACTGTTCTTTTAAGAACAGTAATGAAATGGCTATTACTTTTCAGGGTGCTGGGGGCCGGAGAATGCCTGCCTGAGTGATAGTATGTAGAGTCCAGTATGTCAAAAATCACAATAAAGGAATAAACAGTCTTAAAATTACTTGGTAATCAGTTGCGGTGCATTAATTTACGAAAACAAAAAGAGTAAATTAAATCCGATTACCACAGTAGGCTATCTGCACGCTCATTGGTTGGCCGGATTTCTTTGTAGTAGGTGGGCGGTGAATGGACGTAGAAGGTTTTCTTCGCTCAGGATTTCATAAGAAAGAACTTCGGCGAAGTTCACTGGGTTGTTTATCAAAGTTCTTGCGAAGAAATTTTCATTAATCCTATTGATGAGATCTTGAATAGTTTAAGTTTCAGGTCGAAATGAAGTCTTTTACTTCGGACGTAATATGGGTCACCAGTGATTGTGCGAAGAAACTTATTTTGCACTAACCGAATTTTTTTAATATCCTGATCCGTATCAATAGCTCAGGTAGGCGAGGCATAGGTCAGAATCGGTCGAATGACCGAAAGATAGAGTCTTTTTTCGTGTTCAATGATAGATTATCACTCTTTAGAAGTGGAAAAAACTCAGGCTAAATCACAACTTCATAATCACGTGAGCCAGGCCTGCGAGCTTCACGTGTTCTTTCCAGGTGAAGTTGTGATTTAGCATGACGCCTAAGTAGCTGGTTTTCTTAACAACCGGGACAGGGGATTTGAATAAAATAACTTTTGATTTGAAAATATCTCGTCCTCGGTGTTTCCGGATGACCAAGAGTTTCGATTTAGTCAGCTGGTACAGGTTTTCCAGAGACTACACCAGTCTTCAGTTGCCTGGATGTTTTCCTGAAGTTTAGTCAACGCATGGTCAGGACGACGTGATTTAACTGCAATTGTCGTATCGTCGGCGTAGCTAGCTAGGAGTGAGTTACATCATAAATTATTGTGAGTGTTTGGGAAATCGTTTACATACAGGATATAGAATATCGAGCCAAGTATACTATCTTGAAGAATACCCGTCTGGATGTGCTTTACACTTGAAATCGCCTATCCGTGATTAACTGTAAAAGTCCGTTCACTCTGGAAAGAATTTATGATAAGGATGAGGTCGCGCAGCAGGTCGCTCTTGATGAGTTTGAACAAACTTCTGGATGCCAGACGCGGTCAAAGCTTTTGCCACGTCTAACATCAGGATGGCAATTAGCTCGCCAGAGTATTTATACCAGAGTAGGGGCGATTCTAGAGACAAGCTATCATTGGTTAGTATTAGTTTTGGTTTGCACTTTTTAAGCAGCGTTACGTTGGGAGAACATATGAATTTAGGGGAAGATCACCAAATGTAGAATGTTAATTTTGAGATCACCAATTAGTTTTTAAAGCAGCTATCGTATTTTCTTATATCTTAGATATATAACTTTACGGCAATACTTTTACGTTTCATTACCTAATACTTGCATCTCCAGCCATTTGGTTTTAAATTTTGCAGGCAAGTTAATTAATTTTAAATTTCTTATTTGATCTCAAAATTTCTAATTACCTACTTGTAACTACTATCTTCTTATGATTTTGAATTAATTTTTAATGTTCTAAAATGTATGCTTTCGTTTTTACTTTTTTATTTGAGTATTTGTATATGAAAGTGTAGGGGATATATTTTCTAATGTAAGCATCCCGTTTAATTGTGTTCTTAGTGAGCAACTTTAATATTAATTTTAATTTTAAAGCTTATTTTCCTTTTGTTTTATTTAACAGGATTCTTTTGGCTTAAATGGACTATTGTCTTTATTTCTATTGAATAGTATTTGTGACTTATGATTTGGATCTAGCAAAATATTTGATGTTTACTTGGAAGTAAGACGAAACACTCTCTCTTAATTTAGTTATTGGTAATTGATGATAGATTGGTTTATTCTTCTTGATAAGTCAATTAATCTGCGATCAATCGTAATAGTTACTTTTTCAATACTTAAAAGTTTTAGTTTTGATTTTGGTATTTTAATTATTAAAGGTTTTTCTTAGAGATTAAAGATTTTTCTTAGCAGATTTTTATGCTTTTAAAGCAAGGAGGTCTACAAAATACTAATATAAAATGCTAATTAAAATTCTGCCTAAAAATTTTTTTCTTTTCATTCATGGTTTTAAATTGAATTTCTGTTTCTTGGAGATGGTACATGGAATTTTCTTATTATAAAATATATATATATATATATATATATATATATATATAATGTTAGAGCAGTCCCATACACAAAATGTCAACGTTCTGAGGCTACTTGTTTTTGATTTATGTAAGTTACGTACATCCATACGTTCGTACGTACGGACGTTATGAAAATATCTCGACTGAGTACATTTTATAGTCATTTTACAATCTGTTTTTGGAAAAAAAGTCCTTTATTCTGTCCGTACGTACCGATTTCAACCAAAAACATCGTTCAAATGGATACGAGATTGCTCAAAATGGATATATTTTTGTTGAAATATGATACCCGAAATTTTCCGTGATTGCAATACATCCTTTACTTCGTACAAGAAAGTAAAAGAGTAAGGAAAAAAAGTTAAAACATAAACGGAATCTTTAACATACCGACCTAAACTGAGAGAAAAAAAAATTTTTGCTAAATGTGGTTCAATAAATTAAATGTTTTTCACGGTTTGATGAATCTAAGCTACTGTAGAAATAACAGCAGAAAGAAAAATTATGTATTATCAAAGTTTCATAGATATTCATAGAATCAGAGTTAGTTTTACACGTCAAAAACACCATTAATGCGTAAAAGCATTTATAGTAAGAAGATTTTCATATTTTGTGATTAGAAAAGTAATAAAGCATATAAAAAATTTATATTTAAAAATTTAATTTTATTTATTTCTTGTCAAACGAAGGTAGAAAAAAACCCGCATTGCATCTCAAACAAATATCCCATATTAATTATAAAACTCTTACATGGAAGTACATTCATTGTATTATTTTTCATAAGTTTGATTTAATCACAGAAAAAAGAAGCTTATTTTCATAAATCTTTAATGAAGTTACCTCAAACTGAAAATCATAAAACCTTAATCAGGAACAAATTTAAGGAATTACATCCTTGAAGCATAGAAGATGATACGAATAAATTTTGAATTGGAGATTACTACTTGCATTTGAAAACCAATAAAAAAATTCACTGATAACTTTTCTTTACAGCTGAATGATTCTATCTTTTAACATAATTGTGAGGACTAATTTAATCTTTAAATTGTAACTGGATTAAATAATCATCAACTTCGCTTCATATCCCACATTATACTCTCGGGATTCATTAATTCAGCTTTTTAATACTCTTCAGGCACGCAGCTGCTTTGTTTCTCATATAAAACACAGATACATATCTCTGTCGTGCTGCTGCAATATTTGTTGAGGTAATGTTTGAAGCATTTGTTTAGAACGCTGACAAATGCTTGAATTCTTTTGTTATTAACCATTGCTTTCTACAATATAACATCAGAGTGAGAGGAAAAAAGTACAGAATAATTTGTGAACCCCTCTGAGCAGTTTCAAATGGTAATAATTTCAAGTATATACACGCTAGATATGCATCTTAAACTACATATTAAATACGGTTTTTTAAAGGTTTGCTACGATGCAGAGAACTTAAGTTTGCATGACCAGCCTTTATTACGCAAAAGGAATTTTTAAATCGCTAGAAGCGTTCCTTAGTTACAGATCGTTTGATACGTTATATAAATTTGATATATTAGCATAAAGGTTTTGTCCATTCGTATAATAATTCATAACTGAATTATTATACGAATAATATATGAAATAGGAGACATTGATTTTTCTGTCTTATTTTAAATATTAAATAGTTTTTTTATTCTTAATAATTAAATAATTTTCATTTGATTTGATTAACTAATGAAAGAAAGAGGACGAAGGTAATCTGTCTAAGAAGAATATCTGCGGGAAAACGCTGTAATGGAAACTGGTTGCATTATACGTGGGAGAATACATGAAGGCGTCGTTTCCAGCTCGCTCATTAGACAGTAGAATTTGAGTCTGGGTCGAATTGTTGGTGTTCAGTTGCATTATCCACTTGACTGCTTGAGCAGTAGCATGTGAAAATGTCTTTGATTAGAATTAATTCGCAAATAACATATTTACAACCGAAAATTACCGATTTTTTAAAACTTATTTCAAATTTTAATGAAGATTTCAGCAAAGGAAAACTTTTATTTTATTTTTATTATATTTAATTAAAACAGAATGTTAATTTTGCTCCCTTTATTACAGGTTCTGAAATATTATTTTTCCAATTTTGATTGTTATTGATGAATATCGGTGTTTTTACAATCTTAACATCAATTAGAATGAATGTTTGCGCTAATTCGTCCACGATAAAATTATAAATTTTAAATCTTCTTTTCTTATTTCTTTGAAACTAAACAATTTATTTTATTGTTTCATTGTAAAAATCTACATGTGACGATCTAGTGTTCCCCTCACTTCAATCTGTACCCATTTTATTATAAACAACGAAACAATTCAGAAAAGGAGAAGCCAGGTCTTAGCTTATCTCTTTACTTTTAAGACATAACAGAAAATGAGACTCTGCTAATTCTTTTAATATGTTAAGCATTAACTATAGCTATTTCAGAAATAACCATAAAAGAAACAAACTGTGTAGTTCTGAAGGAAAATAATATGGATACGACCGGATAAAAATTTAAACCATAGGTGTTAGTTACTCAATGGAGAACTTTATAAAACAAAATGAAGCAAGCCAAGTTACATAGAAAATGTAGAAAGAAACTGATAATTAAGTATATCTCGTTTAAAATATCCTTGTTTAATATCTCTATAGCATTTAATTCTTATGCAACTGAAATTTCTTCGGAATTAACTTTTGTACATTAAACGTTAGGTCATGTTCAGTAATAAACACTAGAAAGCCTCGTATACAGCGAAGTGATAGCTAAAATAGCAACGATTCAGATTAAAGAGTCATAAAAGAGAATTCTTTATGTCGAGAGTATGGTGTGTTTTATTCAAGTTTAGTTAATTTATATATTGGAATATTCTTGTTTAATAACAATGACTTTTAATGCATTACTTGTGAAAAGAAACTTCGATGCAAACATTAATAGAACTTATATAAAATTTAATTTTTCTTTTATCATACATAACATTGTACTATATTCTTAGACATCAGGATAAAGAAAGGAAAGTTTATAAGCACCTAAAATATATAAATTATTGAGAATGAATTAAAAAAGCGTGTGAACTCGCGTAAATTCTTGCATTCTTGAATGATTTTGATGAAGTTTTATTACTTGCTTACAGCATGATATATTAGATTTACCAGAGCCTAGAAATCCTCAAATCCTGTGCAGAAAAGAATGTGATAGCTTTAAAAAAGGAATAGAGGAATAGAAAAGAAATACATTTTATTCAATTATACTAGAGACAAAGTAAGTTCATTCTTTTTTATCTGTGCTTTTTGAGAAAATTCTCAAAATCTATTTGTATTAGAGATTTCTCTTCAGAAATAAGAATTCATTCTCTTTTTGCTAGCTATAAAAATGCTTTTTATTTCTTAGTATCTTCCACTTTTATAAATTAAACATCATTATTATTAGTTCTATCACATGATAATACTTTACTATAAAAATAATTTGTCATCAATGACAATATATTTACAATACGCGCCACGCATCACATCACAAAATACTTCGCAGCACAAAAATGTTAAAAAGTTCTCACGAGGCAGAAACAAACTGCATTTGTGATGGTTAGTAGTTTAAAAGTGATAAAATGTGGTATTTTTAGAGACTCACATTTACATTATTCTTTATTTTATTTAAATGGGAATAAATAGTTTAAAGGAAAAGTTTAAGGATTATTTTACGTGAAATATATCCACAAATTATTCATAAATATACCGTCAACAAAAATGAACCAGTTCGATCTCTTTCAGGAAACAAGCTTGCCATGCGTGAATTCCGAAATGGATTCCCTCCATTAACGCGGTTATATTTATTTATTTTATGTATTTTTGAATTATTACAGATTTATGCTCCGCTGAAATCAAATCAATCAATCATTTTTATAAATTTTTACTGTATTCTAAAAAAAATTAATAATTTATTCGTAAATTTTGCTGCTTATTATAACCTAAAATAGCTATTCTTAATGATATATTTATCACATATTTTTTCTCTGAAGCGAAAAATATCTTCAGTGCATAGTTATTATATGATTTCAAATGTTTTAGCCTTTATTAGCTGAGAAGTTGTTTTATTTTAGTAAGATTTCTTGCATAATAAGCACTTATTTAACTAATGTTTTTATTTCAAAATATGTTTAAAATTTATATATAAATACATACATTCCAGAATTGCAATACACTGTTCCGTAGAACAGATATATGAGAAGCACGTAGCAGTTACCTTTTATATGTAAAAAATCCTGCTTCAAAACTCCAATAATGCACGTTACCGCTTTTATTTTTAAGACTGCTATCATACTCCTGCTTCGGGTACATTATTTATTGAATTCAAAAGCTATTCAGAATACGAAATTCAACTCGTAAACAAGTGATACCATTTCTTTAACCTACCAGAACTCCTTGCAGCAGTGTTTTTTCGTTTCGTTACATTATCAGAATATTGCTTCAATGATCTGTGGCTTTACAACTGTGATATTAAATTCTCATGTTGTAAGAAATATTTTTGTAATAAAAATTTTATCTTGCTATTTATTTTTTATACTAAATTTCATTAGAAAAATTACTTTCCTGGAAATAATACCTTAAGAACAGTGTTAGTAAGAAAAGCTAGAATTATTGTAAGTGTCGAAAATATTGATACTGAACTGCAGCTAATTCCATCAATGAATTTTTGAAAGCCAAACTCCGAATTTGCTGGTTTCATTTCATCGCCATTAGTTTACTGATTATGTTTTCTACCTACATTAACGTAGAATTAAGATGCAATATTTTTGTAATGCCTGTTAATTGTAATATTTATAAGACAAACATTCATTCGACAGATTAGGAACTGGGTCATTGCCGAAAACCAGGAATTATCAAACTATAACCCCAGTCTTTCTTAGATTAAAAGTGCATATTAGTCACAGAAAAACATGGTGTATAATGTAATAAATCAAAACGTAATAAATAACACGTTATGGGTCAGTTCCGAAAACAAACTTAAATAACACATTTCATATATATTAAGATGTTTGGAACAGTAGGAAGGAGAAGTAGGAATCAGGCCTACTTCTCCTTGGGGGGGGGGTAATTTCATAGTTTAGGGGTAGGAAATGCGGCCAGCCTTCTACTTGGCTTTTAAGTATTTAGTTTTTGCTTATGAATATAAAAATATACTTTTATTAAAATATCGGTATTTTTCAACATTTTCTGCAGTTTTTACCGTAGCATGTTAAAATATAATCAAACATGAAACATGTTCAAATTTTGCTGTAGCACGTTAAAAAAAATCATCTAATATAAAATACGTTCAAAGATCATCTCTAGTTAGGTAAATGTACATATTTATATTTTTCTAAATTTGGAAAGGTGTGAGTAAAGATCTTCCAGCAAGGGTGAAAGGGGTGAATGGGACAAAAATGGTTGAGGACCACTGGTATAGAATGAAACAATTTGCTGCAAATATGCGAAGTATGACGAAATTGTTCCATTAGAGGATTAAGGCTCGACTATATGAGTATTTACGAATGCATCAGAAAAAGGAAGATCCATGCTATTAATAAGTAGATGTAGTTTCAAGTATATGTTAATGATAATATTTGACATTAGATGTTAGAAATAAGCAAAACTTCTGTTTTACGACAGCAGATCAGAACCGCTCGCTCACTGAATTAAACTGGTCCTTTTCAATGACTCGCCAGTCAGTAATAATAACCTTACCGAATACGATCGGGACTTGCGGGTGAATCAAAAAGGGTATGCAAGGTTGGAGTGAAGAATAGAAGGAATCGAACGTGCAGTAGTATCGGAAGTATCGACTCGATCAGATCGTTAACTCTCTGGACTGACGTGATTTAACTGTAGTTTTGAGATTCCATAAAGCTTCATTGTACATAGAACTAACAGCAGAATGCTGGAATAAAAAAAATCTCAAAAGCTTGGGATATGATAAAAATTAAATTTGCTTTTAATAAAGTAATAACAGTCTTTCGCCCTTAAAATAGAAACAGAACTAATCCGACACACATCCAATAGTTCTCGGTTGGTGAATTCTAAAGGAGCTACCGCTCAAGTTTGCGGAATTGTCGTTCGCTCAGTAAAATGAACTGGTTCTTTGAATCAGTTTCCGAGCGGATAGCCTTTCTCTATTAGCGTTACACTGAATAAGAGGGAAATCCAAAAGCTATTTAAAATGATACATCAAAGATACGAATTGCTTGACATTTCACAAATTTCCCAAGTTTAATACAAGTTGGAAAACATACCGGAAAATAATAAAAGGCTTCATGACGATTCATTATAATGATCTACTTATTTCGATGCTACGAGGCGCAAAATTTACGATAATTATGTCAGATGAAAAATATTTAATAAGTACTCCACTATGTCTAACTTAATCTCCGCTCCTCTATCAAAAAAGAACACGAGTTTAGGTTTCAAGAACAAAGGCTAGAGATATTGAGCGCATGGGGATGACGAAACAAAGAGCAAAGTCTGTGTACGAATAATGGCATATTGACATGCTATGAGGATTTTCTTCCTTTCCGTATACATCTTTTCAATAAAGATGTTTACATAACTTTCTTTTCAAACATTTTCTAAACAACGTCTGATATTCGATATAACACTCAAGTACTTGTGCAGGAAACACGGTAAAATAACATTTAATATTTCATTCATTGCTTTAAAATCTCAGGCATTTTACATATTCGCAAAGAAGCTAATAACAAGTAATAAGAATCGACATAAAGTGAGTAAATTTGTTTGTGAGTCCTATAGTTTCTAACATTTAATGGAGCTTTCCTCTTCAGATGCGAAAGACAAATATTTTCACATTTGTGACTGAAACACATGATATTTAGGCAAATTTTTCTCATGTTAGCTGAATTCCTTTGTTTGTTATTAGTTTTATGTATTTAATGTTTCGCATTTCGCACTTTTGTGATTTCATTTGTTACAATCCACATAGGTATCAGCAGGGCAGGCACCAGTGCGTTTCCGTAGATATATTAGGTACCACCAAGCCCTGCCCCAGTTTTGATGACGAACACCTCGGAAGGGATTACAGTTCTAGTGCCTCTCAACTCTCTTCCGCAATCACCAAACTCTCGAGAGGACTTTCAGCTAGCCGTGTATTTTGAGTGCCTCTTTGACGCACGAACATTATGTCCTTACGCACAGTCGTGTATTTCGAGTGCCCCTTACCGCACAAACATTATGTTCGCAATAACATTATGTTCTTACAAACATCCATGACTTCTCTTGGATTCGAATCCTGGCCGGTTGGTTTGGCAGTCAGCGTCACCAGCTTCTATACAGGATGCGAGCTGCATTGTCGGTTACATATAATCGTAGAGATAAGAGAGAAAAAGTAATTAATTCTCTGGTGAAACAAATGAGCAATAATTTTGCATAACTAAGAATCACATTTAGCGCTTACGTAGTTAGTAAGATGTTTAAAAATTGGAAACAACTTTCAAAGCGTTTGCGTTTTTTCAGAAACTTCAGAAGGTTTTTTTCTAATATCCACTAAACGAGTTTGTTACTACCCTGACATCTGAAAGAAACCTGTTTGCTACAAAAGTTTTAAATAAAAAAAAGGAAAAAAAAAGAAGAAAAAGTCATTGAAAGCTGAAAAATGTGATATGCACAGGTTCGAGTCCGGGCGAGGGCATTGCTCATTTTTTACGTCTCTCTGCATTAAAAAAACCTAACTAATCTACAGTGGCGCCCGAAGTAAAGAAAAAGGTGGTGGATGATATGATTTTTCCTCACCAGGATTTGGCGATTGGTTCCGCTAATCCCCAATCGCCCGTTAAAAGGGGGAGTATATAAGGAATTTGTTTCGCTTTCTTAGCATGGGTTCATGCTGTAATGGTCAGCACACTCGGCACGTATTCGAGAGGTCCGAGGTTTGAGTTCTCCTGGCCAGGGTATTGCTTATTTGCTCATTTTTCACGTCTCTCAGCATCAAAAATCCTAATGTCTCTTATAAAATATTCTGCTTGATTCCCGCAGGGAGTGCAATATTATATCGCTTTTTCGGAAAATAAAAGAAATAAAATGCTATTAGAATGGGGTCGGTATAACACCACGTTCAAGAGATATAATTAAATCCTACGCCTTCACTTTCGGTTAGGATACTAGAAGAACATCCAAACCCTTTTTTTAATGTTTTTCTTGACTGCAGATTGTCAGAATTAAAATTTATCGATTTCTTCAATGGGCTCATCATAAATATGTTGCGTTCGAGAATTTTTGAACATTAGAGTGGAGCTCAGTATGTAATTTTCGAGAACATTTGCACGATGCGGGGATCTTTGAATCTAGCAAAAAGTTCATAATGTAACAATGCAATTCGCTTGAATTGATATCAATGTCCAGACATCTGACCGCTTACTACGAGGTATATCATGCACGAAACAACATGCGACATTTGTGGGTATGTACTGTCATCTGCATTGTTTAATAATGTGAATCACTGTAATGACTGAGATTATTATAATATGTTGTTACAATACGTAATATGCAATATGAATTCCATTTTTCAATATGCATAACAAAGAATATATCGTTCTTTGTTATCTGAGATGAGTTCGTTTTCCATCAGTCTTGTATTCAAAGTACTCACCAGCAGGCCGTAATTTCGCACTACAGTCACAGTTAATTGTAAAATGCGAATTAATATACTGTATGCTGTTTTCTTTTACCCAGGTGCTTCTATTTACCGTTTGTCTGTGCTGCATTCTCTGTACTTCCGGTACAGTTAATATTCGCTGGTTATTATAAACGTTCTGTATGTATTATAAGCCTTCTGTATTACATTAATAAGCGTTCTGTATGTATTATAAGCATTCTGTATTATATTAATAAGCGTTCTGTACGTATACTTTCCCCACTCCGCTGTAGACTCGCAATTACATCAAGTGTGTCACTTCATTCAGCTGATTGGAATGAAATCATGGACTCAAGTGAATCATATGTCTTTTAGGAACTTGTGCACAATTTTTTCCTTCCGTATACGGAATACTTAATCTTCCGTATACGGAATACTTAATCTTCCATATACGGGTCACGACACTCTTACCCCGTTTCTAGCCCATTCTGAGTGTGGTCTGTAAGGTATTCTTATTTTGTTTCAAATTGCCTTGATTTCAAAATTCCCTTAGTGAGTTACGAATTAATGTCAAAGTATAGTACTTACTAATAGATTAAGTTTTAATACATCGAAGAGTGATGATTGAGCATTTATTTTCCTTTTTTATGCATGGAAAAGGAAGATAAAAATATGTTAAATAAAAGTTCTGTTCAGTTACAAACTATTCAATTAGAAACTATTCAGTTATCTATTTAATTAGAAACTGTATTCAGTTATGCATTTAATTAAAAACTATATTCAATTCTGAATTTAATTAGAAACTATAAAGTTTCTAAGTACATACATAATAGAATATTCATAAAAAATTTAACAAAATTATAGATTTCTGAAAAAACATTTAATAGAAATCTAGTTTTTGTAGGAATTAGATTTCATGCAAACTACATTTAAAACTTTTATCAAGGACTGTATTCTGAGCAACTAAAATACCATTTAAAAGTTTAAAGTAAAATTAGAATTTTCCACAAATTTGTGCATTTTTGCGAAAGAATTAACATAAATTATCTTTCTGAAGGAAAGTGAATTTCTTAAGACTTAATTTATTTATCCATGCTATCTTCAGCATTAAGATAATTCCTTAAACTTTCGAACATTAAATATTTTCCTACTTTTTTAGTTTCTCAGTATCTTGAAATACATAATAAGGAAAGCTATGGTTAAAGTTAAAATATTGCATGTCATTTATCTTACAGAGATTGTAAAGGAAGAAATTTTATCGAAATTTTTTAACTTTTCTCCGGTTACATTTTATCGAGGAAAAAGGATACGTAGAGAATAATAAAAATGTTAACTGTTAGCACCCATGAGATTATTTTGATTTATATATGATACAGGAAGAAAATTCACATTTTATTATAGCAAGGCGTAATACAGTCACATTTTTCAAGATCTCAATTTTAAAGCCTGAAACCATGAAATAACTGCATTTAAATTAAGTTTCGTTCCCCAGATTCCTAAATAAAATATGAAACTTGAGCTTTATTTAAGGAAACTGAAAATCCATCGTGAGTTAAGGCGTGAAATGTTCGGAAATTGTCGTTGCAGTTCATTAAAAATTAATGCAGATTACCGTGTGCAGCTTAGCAAACTATAATGCATTTCCCTATCTGTCACGCCGGTGAAATTAAACACATTTTTCATTTAAAGAGAAACAAAGATTTAAGAATTTGCAATTCTGTTAGGCGGAGATTTCTGAATATATTCAGTACGCTGAATTTATCGTTAATATTCCATTGCTCGAATTTTAAACGAGACATATAAAGGCAAATAAAAGAAGTCTAAATTTCATAAATAACATTAATTGAGTGACTTTTTGACATACTCGTAAAACTTCGAACAATTATTCTATAGCTATTTCGCAAGTACTTTTTTTTGCACGGAGACTCAAGTATAGAAAGTATAAAATATTACAGTGTTAGAATTAAATAAATTCAGCAAAATTTTACATGTTGAAGGTAAAGTAAGAGTTTAAATTTATGCAAGTGCAAATTCAGCTGCCCAAAGTATAATACTAAATGATGCAAGTTCTCGAGTTAAAAGTGATCTTAATTTCAGTCTACTTAGCGACGCAACGTAAATGCAGTGCTTGTTTTAGAAATAATTATGCTCTGGTAAAAGATAAAAAATAAACACGTTTTTTCCGAGCAACTAAAGAAAGTAGGCTGTATGCTTTAAAACAACAAGACATACCTGGAATTAAAAATATCACAGAGGCAAGTACTCAAAACACTAAGTTTGAACTGTGGCACGAAACGTGTGGCCATTTGAATCTAGCTGATTTAAAAGCATTGCATTCTAAGATGTTGGTATATGGTATAAAGGTTCCGAAATATAATGATGAATCTTTCTTTTGTGAAACATGTAAAATGAAAACAGACTAGGTTACCATTCCCTCACGCAGTAAATTGTAACATTTTTGAGAATGCGAGCATCAATATTTGTGGTTCAATAAAAATCATATCTAAAACGCCTGAGCAAATTTGATCCAAAAGAAAACCTATTATATTATTTTAATGAGAATTTTAAGGCATTGAAGAATTGCAGTAGAAAACAATTTGTCCCAGAAAGCGATGAATGTATTTGTACTGAATACTCAGAAGAAGCAAAAACATATCGTCTATAGACTCAAGTTTATGGAGCTTTACAAGTACTACAATGTCGTGATGTTCAGACTTTGAAACTTTTGGAACTGAAATTCAGTCAAAAAGTTCAACAGCTAACGAAAATGAATTTACAAAACTTTTTCCTCCACTGTACAATTCAGAAGCCGAAAAGAAGTGTGACATATTTACATGAGGAGAGAGTAGATTTACATGAAGAGAGAGTAGTGAAAACTCTGAAAGAAGAATAAGAAGATTTAAATACCTAGCACGCTCAATCAGTGACGCAGAATACCAAAGACGCACATGCGCATACCATTAAAAGAATTTAGTTTCGGGAAAGATAGAAAAGCCAACTATATTATGGAATGATGATCTAAGGATTCAGCATTTAGTAAAGAATTCAGCTAATCGATTTTAGAGATTACTGTTGCCGAGTGATAAAGACCACCGAAAACTGGTAATTCGACCTGGGTTTTAGTCCTTGCAAATGGGCTGATTGCATGAGTGTTTTCGTAGTTTTCCTCATGTTAAATGTAGATATGAGACAGCTTTCCTTAAAATGGAACGAGCCCTTTAAACAGGTAGTCCTCTTGTGCTTTGCCGTATTCAAATAACCTAAACTACTCGTCATTCTAAAATAAAACATATCGATATTCGTTTTCATGATTTAGGGGGAAATTTGCATGATCAGTGGGAAGGAAGAAATCAATGATAAGTATGTGTCTGCATCAGAAATGTTCACCCATAGTTCAACAAAGAATCTTGGCAGGGGCAAACATAGGATACGTTATGATCTCAAGTTTTAACTAATTAATGGGTTTTTATATCTAATTCCTTCTTTTCAGTGTTTCGAAAAGTGTGTCGAAAATTCGCATTCCCTTTTTAGTTGAGCCACACCAGCCGCCGAGCAGTAAAGTTGCTGAACACTGGTGGTTCGGTCCGAGGTTCGAATCCCGCGAAAAGGCTGGCTGAATGGGGGTTTTCGTGGCTTTCCCCATGTGTAACGTGTATAAAAACCAGTTTCCCTTAGCAAGTTCTCCACGAAGGCATCCCTGTCCTTAGGCAGATAGCCCTCGAGGCTTTGCCATAATCACGAAAACCAAACCAAACCCTTTTCAGTTAAGCAGTATTGAAAAAGACAGGCAATGAACATTTATTTAATCCCCCAGAGGAAATCCGGTTATGTGCTTGTTGCCAAATGCTGACGTGGTAAGGCGGTAGAAGGGGCTAGCGGCAGCAAAAGCTGACTGGAGTGCAGAGATGTGGCAGTAATCAGTGCCGAAATACTAATGAGCCGCATCATAGCTTGAGGATCACAAATGCTTGCCGTTGAAAACTATCAATACCTCCCCCTACGAGGCTATTCTTCAAGGACTGATTTTCTTTGATTCTTGCTATAAAGGAATTGCAGTCAACACGGTTACACAAGGACTGAGTAAGTGAATTTGTTTCCAAATTAGTTTATCTGGTCACGTATTTATATGTTTTCATCATTCACCTTCACTTATGCATAGCTCCCTTCTCGGATGCTATGCATATATGAATTGCATAGCATTCCAGAAGGATTAAATAACGAAGAATTAAACTTTCGGTTAAACTGCGAAAAATTAAACTAAGGAATTATTAAGGAAAGGAATAGATTCTTGAAGCATTTTCAAAGAGAAATGTGCTGGCATTTACCATACAGTTACGAAAAGCTGTAGCATTCATTATTTTAATTAACCAAATTATTTTTAGTTTGAACTTTCCTATCGAATTCTCAAAGTTTCAGTTGCTGCCCGAATTTAGCGCGAGTGAGATATTTATGCAAATCGCATATATCTGTTAGCAGTTTAAAAGGCAGGAGTTAACGAGGGGAAAAACAGTGCTTTGGATTTATCGCCGTAAGGCTGTGCGCGCCAAATTTCCTCTA
>KK120680.1:301432-321291 GCA_000611955.2 Stegodyphus mimosarum | reverse complement strand
AAGACTCTCTGTAAATAGGAAATTGAATTGTGTTAATTAAAAGCAACTAGTACGTAAGTTGTATAGCAAAACTGTTGTATTATATTTTTCGATGTATAAATAATGAATGCATTTAATGTAAAACTGTTTTCTATGTAATGCATGATTTGTTGTAAGCCTTAAGCACTGGTTTTGTTTATATCGAATATTTTGGAAAAGCGTAAAGGAATATGCAAGTTAAAATTAAAATGTATTGTAATAGCGTAAAGCGCGCTAAATTAGAAAGTAAATATATAAGTGTTATTTAACGCAATGAGCATTTAAAGAAAATTTGAATTGAAGATTGAAAGAAGGAATTATATGTATGAAATGCAATTGAAATGTTTGAATGTTGTACGTAGTGTTCTCTGGTTTCACACAAAAGTTTAAGTTCATTTCCATGTTAGAACCTCAGGGCATTTCAGATTTGTTTTAGGGGAAGTCTGAGGTCTTGAAAGTCGAAGAATTAACCCCAATAGAATTGAAGTCAGGTGGTAGTTGTGAACACTTGACAAAGTAAAACTGCGTGTTTTTCACAAACACCACATTTGGCCAGAGAACAAGGGGGAAGTTTTAAAAATGAATGAGTGTAAAATGAATGCGTTTGGCGAAAAGCGCTAATAGAAATTAAAAAACGCGAATACCTAAAGCGCGAATAAAAGTCATTACGGAAAGCATCAGAGGAAGGGAATGTTGTACTTTTCAGGTGAAATGTACTTATAACATGAAATTAAAATTTATTTCCTTCCAGATTGGAAGGAACCAGATAGTATCCAGCCAAATTCCTGATGGATCTTTTTGATGTGAAGACGGAAAAAGATATTCTATGTTAAAATATCTAAGACACAAACAGAGAGTTAAACTAAATTTAAAACTTACAATTGTAAAGGATGGCGAATAGGAAGGAAAATTTAGATTTAGAATTTAGCATCTTCACTAAAAGCCGATTTTAGGCTACTTAGTTTCAGACTACTAAATTCTGGGAGCAACTATGTAGCATTCATTATTTTAATTAACCAAATTATTTTTAGTTTGAACTTTCCTATCGAATTCTCAAAGTTTCAGTTGCTGCCCGAATTTAGCGCGAGTGAGATATTTATGCAAATCGCATATATCTGTTAGCAGTTTAAAAGGCAGGAGTTAACGAGGGGAAAAACAGTGCCTTGGATTTATCGCCGTAAGGCTGTGCGCGCCAAGATTTCCTCTATCTACTGAAAGTTCGCCTTTATAGGCATTTGCAATTACCAGTGTTTGCTAGTGAAATTCGCATTATTGCATTTCACTAAGAGTAAGCTTCCCTCGCCGTCCTACTTAGAATTTAAGTTAGGGAACTGAATTTGTTAACCCACGTTATTTTTATATTATTTTAGTTCAGCCCAAGTAGTGGCTTACTCTCAATTTGAAGAGTTGTAAATATTTGAATTAAAGGGTCACTTTTAAACCCTCCTTCTGACTTTGTAGTTCTTCAACACTAAAGGACATAGCCTAGATCTGCTCACTGTCCTCCACGTAAGGTTTCACAGTTTATGCTCACGAAGAAGGTCAAGAGATTGAAGGAGAAACCGAAACTTCCATGTAAGTAGCCACTCACACAAACCATATACCCGTGTTTAGAGAATTTACCGTCTAGTTGCTACTGGGCTGGTGTGATAAAAACGGGTGGTCACTTTAAATGTTGCCTTGAATTTTAGTTTATTTATATCATATTTTTCTAAATGTTATCAACTTTTAAAGTAGCATAAAGACTTTAAGAAATCTCTATGTCAACAATTTGTGCAGTGCCTCCAGGATCATGCACAAAAAAGATTTTGTTTATGTTAATACTGCATTCTGTTAAAATTAGTGCGGAACGTACAACGCAGTCGGAAAACTTTCGTCATTGAAAACTCCACAATTTTTGTATATGTTGCGACTTCAGAAAAACACAAAACAAAGTTCGCAGTACAAAACTATGGGTGAATCTGTCTACAGAAAAAGATGAAACATTGTGCAAGTGATATTAAATTCAACACATTAGCATACCGCTTAGAGATCTCTGGGGATATTGAATTAAAATAAAACTTTAAATTTAAAAGAAACGATATATATTAAAGTAATAATGTAAAATATTTCTTATTAAAATTCCTTTCATTTCTTCTCCAACGTATGGAGTGTTAATTAATGAAATATATTTTGGAATAGAAGTCAACTTCAGAACTATGATTCAAGCACAGAAATATTGTTTATACAAGTTTTATAAGCTTATATGTATATTTACTTACATGTTCTTTAAAACTACTTAAGGTGAATTTGAATTTAACTGAATAATGGTATTGAATTAGCAGCTTCAATACATACAAGTTGCATATTTATGTACAATTAATTTTATGAGCCAGTGGTAGCCAATTGGCTATTCACGGGCCTTACGTTTCTCTTGACTTCGTTTTCTGCGACGAATCTCACAGTTTAGAAAAAATTAGACTTTTCTTTTTCGACCATAGATTTCCCGATGAATGTATATCTTCCATATTTATTTCTAATAGAATGCATTATAAGCATACACAAAGCTCAAATATAACGTGTACCAGGAAGATTTTTGATAGCTTTGCATATGAAAATTAGTTTTTGTGACTCTGTCATTTACTATGAAAGCTCATGTTCACGTTAGCGGTACCTTTTAAGGACATAATTATTTTATAAGCAATGTATAAAAATCGGCATTGTGAATAGCTTGCGTGTGCAAACGAACATTTAATCTTGATATTATTGTATCTACAAAGTAAAAACTTGTTGTTCATCCAGTAGTATTTTAAATTGTCCTTCGTGTGTACAGAAGTTGTTCCCACGTTTGTCTACTATAAAAGAGTGTTTTATATGCTAATTTCAGAGGGTATAAAATAGGAGTAAATAATTTAATGCTCAGTTAGAAAACATTTTTATTATATGACCACAAAAAAGTGTTCTCTTTCAGTTGATTAAAATAGAGTACACGAGAAGTATGAGCCCGAGAGAAAATATGTCTTCGTAGAGGACATTTTGAGAAAAAAGGGCTTAGATGTATATGCGTATGTGTGCGTATACTAAAAAATTAAAAAAGCTACTAACTTTAATTCTGCAACAGCTACTTTATTCTTCGTTTTAATTTGGGTTTTCGGAATTTAAACTTTGAGAACCGAAACCTTTCTACTAAACTAAGCTTCCATACTGGATAACTCCTCAGTTGCTTTCTGAACCTCAACCTAACCAGACTGCATTTTGTTGCCAGTCTTCCTATCGCAATAATGTAAACAATGTAAATGTTCCACAATAGGACCGATTAGTGTGTTAATTTGTTTGTAGCTGGAAAATGTTTGGTTAGGATAAAAGAAATAGGAATTAAATATACTACCACTGCGTCTTGTTACATCTAATTATCATGTAAGTTCAAACATCTATCTGCGTCATTCCCAAATCATCACACTCATATACCATATATTTAAACTTATAAAAACTTCATAAACTTAGCTTATTTATAGAGATTTCAATCTGAATAAGTACCCGTTATTCAACCTGAATAATTACCAATAATTCAGCAGTCTTAATATTCGACTGTTAGATAGATACATAAAAATTTAAAAGCGGTTTTCAGAACAAGAGTTTCCAATTACTGATAATTTAAAGTGATCTATTTACTTTTAGTATTAAGTTCTTTACATAAAAATACATAGAATGTATGAAACTTTCTAAGACTAAAATACTGTAGTTCTTAAATTACTTTTGTTTAGCCACTCTGAGAACATTAAAATAGCACAGTAAGAAAAGAGAGATTTATGAGGCTTCTCAGAAAAGGGAATAATCGATATATTCCTAATGTGCGAGGTGTCATTTAAATATAAAGTTTAAACCATATTGATGGAGGTAATTCACAACTTTAAACACACAAGAAATAATGCACAACGCAATTTTTCCTTTCACGTATTTAATTTTACGAATTGTTTAACCAAAGCTAAACGTATACGTCGTAACATAATTAATTCTCCTCTAACCACAGAAAGTTTATTTTCGGCTTCTTAGCACAGATGCGAGGAATTGATTTTAAATTTTCGTTTTCCGAGAAGATCCTTTTAATTAATTTTTTTGGCTTTTAATCATGTGCTTCATTTGTTTAACTTAAAAAACAAAGCTTTATCGGATTTATCCATGAACAAAGAATGTGTTTTCACAATCTCTCTCCAAGAGCGACATTTCTCGTGAGCAAATTTATTTTTGTTTAAGATAAAAACTATCTTTTTGAAGAAGCAGAATATAAAATTATTGTATAGCTGTTGAATGATTCACCGTCATTTTTCTTATTAAAAATAAAAAGAAGGGACGAAAAGAAGTATAAAATTTGAAAGAAAAGACCAAGCTGAATAGCAAAAGGATATCTCTGGCAGACGATGTCAGAATTATCTTTCTATGTGATTTTTTATGGTTCATTAAAACTCTTCTTTTAGAAAGGAAATGAAGAGAAGGCGCTGAGTATTCCAGTTATGACGTGAAAGATCTGTTTTTCAATAATATAGAAGTTTTCTTGCCAAAAGTACTTTTTTCTTGCATATGTTATGTGAATTATAATGGCATCTAACAGTATTAAAATATGTTAAGTGTACTTGAAATGTAAAGATATCGATTGCTGTAAATGTTTTAAAATGTTTTCTTGTAGACTGCATTAATGCTCGAACATACACACAGTCATGAATAAGGTATTAAGTTCTGTTTTTAATTATACTTTGTACGTTAACAGTACGCAGTGGTCCAAGAATCGTAGACTGGTTCGGTTTCTAGCTATTACACTGTTGTTCATTAAAATTTCTACACAGTAAGAAAAGATGGTCGAAACGATCGTTGATCGATGAACGATCGGAAGCAGAGAACACAGTCACATTTGTTTTAAAAGTGCATCATAATAGAAGTTTAAAAATTCAGGTAATCTGAGGTACATAGTATCCCGAAACCAGCCCCGAGTATTCGCCCCTGTCAACAATAGCAGCCATTACATTGCTGAGTAGTATAGAATAAAATTTGCATGACACTTGTGGGTATCAAGGGACTTTTGTACGGAAGTCGCTAAGCACAGCGACAGGTAACACAACTTCGATAACGTAACGCTGGCTGGTCAAAGTATCTTACATGCAAACTAAAGATGAACGAAATATGCACCCCATAACAACTCGTAAGGTTTTAGTTAAACTAACAAAGTTTTATTTTAATTTGCCTTTTTCTATCTGTTCTTATTTCAACTTCCCGTTAGAATAAGCGCACGTTTCAGCTTTATGCTAATTTGAAGTGGAGCCAAGCTCTATTTAAACGAGAGGTAAGAACCTCTCAGTGGGAGAGAGCTTTTAGTCTCAGACCACTGTTACTCTGTTCAACGTTCGCCTGACCAGCTAGTATTTAAATTCTAAGCCGTAGCGCTGTTACGCTATTATTTATTGAAGTAATTCTAAGTGCGTCGGTATTAGTTAAATCTTGCTACGCACCATTTAGCATAGAGGCCAACCTCGCGTTATAGCTCTGTGAGCAACGACTACTTAATTTCTAATTAGCTTTAGTTTAAATTAATTTGATTGTTAGTTTAGACCCAAGTAGCGGTCATTATTTTCTGTATACCTCCCGAGTTGGGAAGTGGCTGTAAATAATTGTGGTTTAATAAAAGAGGATTTTTAAATCCTTCTTACGTATAGTTATTCTACCACTTAATCACAGTATTCTACCATAGAATATAGCTGCATTCAGCTCCCTGTTCAAGATCAGGGCTCAGTTTAATTCACGAAGATGTTCGCCAAGAATATGCACCGAACACTCTGTCCTGACAAACTTATATTTTCAACCTACGTTTCCATGTATTGTGCCGCAATGATCATGAAATGTGCAAATTCCTATAATTCATTCTGTGCCTTTCCACATGGATATGGCTATTGTATCTGCAAGCAAAAATGAAATTTTGTTACCTCCAGTTTCATTTATAAGTAATCCAATGCAGTAATAAAATTAAAATGTGGTCAACTCGTTACTAGATGGCACGCGAACAATAATTCTGTAGGGTTTATATGTAATACATGGTATTAGAAACATGTTTTTTAAACTATATTAATGGTATAAAATTTCTAAAAATCATGAAGAAGATGAGGAAAATGACAATAAAGATAAATGTTATTGAGTACTGCATATATTAAATTGAAATCGCTTAACCTGTTGCACTGATAAGCAGGAAAAATAAATTAAATACCTTTCGACGCTTTGACTTCTTACAGTCCTCAGCATTTTTTCACGCTAATAGATGATTAGTACTTCAAATGTAAATATAAGATTAAAGGAAATTTAAGAAATCAGTTTTCAGTTTTGAATCTTCAAAACTTTCATCTCATACATTTGGAGATAAACACCTGTTCTTCTTTTCAAATTTAATTATTTCGTTTCTTCTGAGATTTTAATTTAATTGGATGTTGATTATTTTAATGAATAAATATTTAATCTAATTTGTTTACTTTATCATGCTATTTTTAATATTTTATTTATTTTTCCTTTTTTTTATTTTTTCTTCTTTTACAATAAATATAATAAAAAAGCTAATACTGATTATTTAAATATCCACTGGCATCAAAATCAAATTGGCTTTAATTACATGTCATATTGATGCATATACTTAACAGTAAGTTTCTCGAAAGTTTCCAGAATATTTGTTTTCTTGACGAAAGAAAAATTCTAGAAAACTTCAAAAAAGAAAGCTTTAGAGTTGTCTTCTATTATCAATAATAGATTGTCGTTTCCGTAAATGTGTTATGTTAAATCGTAAATCTGTCTGTTAGCTCTAATTAAATACGCAAAACCAACTTATTATTCTAATTACATGATAAACATTCTATACACATCCTCTGGCATGAACCTGTAGTCATGTTTAATGACAAAATGAATAGTTTTCCTTTTCTACATTAGGTAGTGCTGTATACACCAATATTCGGTTACAGCCGAGGCAAAAACATCGTGGACGAAAACGTCGCGGAGGAAACAATGCAAAGCGAAAACGTCGTAGCTCAAAACATCGTAGTCGAAAATAAAGCGGTTCAAAAACTTCGCTGTTTAAAAATATCGTCGTCGAAAATATCGTGGTAAAAAATAAAGTACCTGCAAATCATCGCCTGACGATAACAACGCACAAATGAGTTTTCAGGCTTTAAAAGCTGTAACTGTATATTCGCTTACTGATTTCGGATAGCAAGAAGGAAAAAGATATTTCTATTTTTGTATTTCATATTTTTGAATGAACTAACAGAATTTTGCTAAAAAGTAAAAAGGAAACTCAAACATTTAAAAATTGAAAATGAGTAGGAAATTAATGCAACTGCTAGCTTTAATAGAATTTTAAATTTACATTGGGGATTAAGAAATATAATTAATAAATTAATTTTTTTATAAATTTTTACTGATAATTTTTCATGAAAAATACAGTCTAAAAATGTTCAGAAAAAGAAGATAAATAACTGCATGAGGGTAATTCACTATGTAAATTTAAAATTCTAATAAGTGTTGTAAGTTGAATTAATTTTATACTCATTTTCAATTTTTAGATGCTTAAATTTTCTTCTTACTTTTTAAGCAAAAATCTATTAGTTCATTCAAGGATATGAAATGTAGAAGTAAAAATACCCCTGTTTCCTTCTTGCGCTCCCAATTCATCATGCGGATATGCAGTTACAACTTTTAAAACCTGAAAACATGTGTACGATGTTATCGTCACGCGATGATTTGTGGGTACTTTTTTTATCACGATATTTTCGACGACGATATTTTTAAATTGCGAAGTTTTCGACCACGATATTTTGTACTACGATGTTTTAGAACTGCGATGCTTTCTCTTCGCTTCCTATTCTCCCACAATGTTTTGTTACGTTTTCATCTTACGTTGTTTTCTCCGCGACGTTTTCGTCCTCGATGTTTTCGACGGACACCCCAATATTCGTCCTTAACAAACTCTCTTGATATCTTTTTCTGTTTTGCCACACAATAATACACGCCTTTCTGAAACAATATATCCAAACAGTTTGTCATTTTATAAATGTTCATGAATTTAGGTGAAAATTTAGAGGACATTAGCATGTAAGATCTCTCTGGCCCAACTTGTCAGTCACTGGGATAGTGAGTCACAAAAACGTGCGAAGGGGTTGAAACCCTTTTATTGTACTTTTAAAATTACAACTGCGTCTACTCAACGCTCACAAACTGCGCCAACTCGGCGGTTGAACTAAAAGTAAGGTAAAACTGAAAATAAGAAACTAGATGAACAAATGTCAAAAACTACCGACGAGGCTCTGAGATCTTAACTAACCGCGTTTTTAATTATCGCTGATATTCAGCAAGATTACTGATTTAACAGTCGAAGGTCTAGCACTTCTGCAAAGTTAGGCACAAAGGCCGATACGCGCTGATCTAAATTCTACCGAGCAATCTCTCCAGCGTAGCTTCAAAGCAAGACTTTTTCACGCTCGTTTCGTCTATTATTTAACTCAACTAGCTTCCGCTAAATTTGAATAAACTGCGTGTGCTACTGTAATTTACATACTCTGGCACGGGCATTTCTAGGGGAAAAATGAAGGCTAAAAAGGAAAGGACTATGAACTTAAAATAAATGTTAGTTAAAATAAATATAAACCCTACAAGCAAAAGAAAAAACCCTAGATGAAGTTTTGCATTGTATTAATATTAGAAATGCGATGGACTACAGATGTAATGCTGTTATACAAGTTTGAAAACTATATAGTATATCTACAAGAAGATTATTTTATGGAAGATAGTAGGTAGGTTGAATGGGGCTTACATCCTGGCCAGTGCAGTCATTTGTAATTCCATGATTTTTTTCTGCTAAGCTTGCATGCATAAAAAAGAAAAGTGTACTTGTTGTCTTTGTCAAAAAATTATGTATATAGAAGGATCGCATACGCAAGTAACAGAAATCGTCATATGCTGATTTATATGTGACGTACAAATAACATATAATTTTGTTATATGCATTAAGACATATAGCGTTGGAAGTGAATTTTCAAAAATCATAAACAATATTTCTTCAGTTAAAATTTTAAATAAATAATAAACATTTTAAATAAACGCGATAAATAATAAAAATTTTAAATAAATGCAAGACTTGTATTATTGTAAAAAACAAGATTTTTTTCAAAGAATATTTTTAATCCCTTATGTTATCTTATGTCATCCACTGGCTCCAGGACTTGAGCAGTTCTGATTGGAAGACGGTCTCTACGAGTTGCTTGCTGGACTACCTCGAATTTCATGGCGTACACAAGACCGCTTTTTAAATCCTTGACATCCGCCATTCGAAGATCTTTCTGTATTTGAGATCGTAGATGCCATCAAAGAAGAACTTCAGGAACATTAGTTCCTTTTTCTGTCGGGCACTTCAGAAAGGCGAGATGAGACAGACTTTCAACATCCTTTATCAAGTTCTTGAGGTATTTCCTTGGGCTTCCATTGACGGAATTTTAATTGAAGACTGCTATAATCTTTTGAACACTTCTTTCCAAAGCTCGGCTCCAATACGCCGGATACAGCTTCAAAATCTATCCTCTGGTTTTAGGGCAGAGTTTAAAGAATATTCCTTGGATTTGCATTTGCCACTGTAGAGAACTGCGTCTTGTTCACTTGCTAGGAGGTCTCTCCATGATAAGGGGATAGCTTTAGAGAGGGTTGGAACAGCATATGTTCGAAAATAAAGGCGTTAGTATTGTGAACAGTTATCAATATGAATGTCTTCAAGCTGTCCACTTCTTTGCCGAGAACAGCAGAACTCTGTCATCAATTTATTTTTCTACAACATTTTTTCTTAGATTCGTAGTTTGACAATAGAAACTCGCTCTTCATTTCTCTGTAACTTTATTTTCCACAGTGTATTTACGACCTTAAAAAGCGTTGAACGTTTTTCGATCAGGGCAGTAATTTCTTGTTTCCTCTTCACCTGCATCAATCTTCTCTTGACCCATTTTGATCTTTTTCTTGGCCCGCTTTCATCGCCTCTTGGTCCGCTTTGGTCTCTTATTTAACGGGTCCTTGTCCCGACCTTTAATCTCTTCTTTGAATACAGCAAAGGGAGCCACGAGTTGTCTTAGCTGCTCATCCATCGCTCTTGTCACCGGCATTCAGCCGACTTCTGACACCAAAGATTATTGCGCGCGTAGGGGTTCGGGATGGACTGAAGGCACACAGATCTGATGATAGCTTGATAAACTTTATTTTAACAAAAAAAACACTTACCAGTTCTGAAAGGTTCCAGAGAAAAGCACGTACAGCCTCTCTTCACTATCACCAGCCCCCAATCAGTAGTTACACTTCAAATTACGAAGAACGTCGAAAACAACGCAATGCAAAGTGCATCTTCAAAGGCCGAGCTCCTATGGAAATTTGTCAGTACTCCGAGCTCTCGCTAAACCAAACAACTGAGAGCTGGTGCTCTCTGCGGTCTCATATAGTTTAGCCCTGGCCACCGAGAAATCTCTAATAGCTCTCATTTCTGGAAATTACTGGAAGGCATATACGTTAAAGTTACATATAAAGGCCGGGTACGGATACAGTTACATATAGGCATCAATTCCACTTATACATTACCAATCATAACTATAAAGGTATCAGTCCAAAATATCGCCAAATATACGCCAAGTTTAGCGATTTCTCCCCACATTTAGCGACAAAAGTTCGTTGCGGAAATCCTCGCCATTTTGGTCATATCTCCCCAATTTAGCGTGATAGCCATTTACTCAGTGTTAAATAGATATGCCCCTGTAATCTTATTTTTACCGTGAAGCTTCACTTCTTCAGGCTTTCATGTTACATTACACAAAATCCGTAACAGCAAGTTTTATAAAATAATTGTATTTTCTAGAGTGCATTCATATTGGATTTTTGAATTCTTATTGATGTGTTACGATTCGAAGGATCGTACTAGATACATTTTGATACACACATGGACACGCACACATACATATATATGTAATTAAATGTGCTACATCGTATGTAATAAATAGGGCAATGTTAGGAATTTATGTATACATATGTATATAATTAAATAGGTTAGATTATAGCAAACCACGGAATTTTATGAACTTATAAACTGAAAAGTAAAAATTACAGTAAAAAAATAATAAATAGATGAAAATTTAGTGAATATAAGAAACTTTTCAATGACCTTTGATTGAGATTTACGTGCGTGAAAACTGAAATTTCAAATCTAAATTAAAATATAAACTACATAAAAATAAAAAGCTGATTTGGCTGTTTTTTCACTGTCAGGCTCGAGAATCTTCAGACAAGAAAACCCGACAGTGATATATCACGCCTTTCTGGCTCACTAGGTATGTTTCTGTTTATCCAATTTAGCAGAGATATTTATTATTTTAAAATTACTTTCACCTCTTAGAATTTAAAGATGGCACCTCTATATATGTAATCTGTTAAATCGAATGTAAATGTAACAGTAATAACAATATTCAAACTGAAATTTACTATATCACGAAATTTCCTTTAGGATCTATGCACAAAAATGGCAAAATGACCAGAAACACAACTTTATGCAATAAAACTATAAACAATTGTAAATAGTAAACGGTTGATGTAAAATTAACAATCTGGCCTTAATTAAACATTATCATTATTAAAAAAATACTCGTATACTTAAAAAAATATGAACAGAAAGTAGGTCCAGGTATAAATTATAAGTAGCTTCTTCAAAATGACCGTTAAGAAGAATGTGGAAGGATAAGTGTTTGTCTGATAGTAAGTAAAATAGACCAAACAAAACAAACAAACAAAATTTTTTATTTGTTAGGACGCAAAATCTGCTTGCTGAAAGAAAATATTTCTTCTTCGTTTTCAATGAAATAAAATTAATATTTCTTTGAACGTTGAGTTTATGTATTTTGTTTTAATTTGTTATTTCTATCTGGATTATACATACATTTCTTGAATAGCAATTGCTAACCGAACAAGAATATAAAACTCTTTTAAGGAAATAACGGTTAGTACTGCATAAGAAAACAACTTGGTTACCCGAATTTTTAACATATTCGGTGGGACTGTAGCATGCTTCAGAATTGGAAAAAGAAAGCATAAATCTAAGTTACATTAAACAATCTGAGATCATAGCAGAGGCATTATTAAATGAAGAACAAAGTAATTCAGCACATGACATTGTTTCTTTTGTTTAAGCTTTAGCAATTGTAAAACGAAAGAAAACGACTTTCTGGTTTTATTTGTCTTAAAATTTCTCAAACATTTTCTCTCTATTACGCCTTCCAGGACTATGTTTAAGAGGCTGTTGATGTCAATATTAATTTAATCTGATATTTTGTTTTTCATTAAAACGTTAAGCGCATTTCTTTTTATTATTCGATTTTTTTAAATGTCCTTCCTGCAAGAAATCATACTTCCAAATTATGTCACTTTCTCAAGAAGTCGCCTCAGCGAGAATTTGTTGCTTGGAAATTCTTTCCTCAAGGACGATACCCTCTGTACTTCGTTTTTAGATATATTTCAGCATGTCATCATAAATTTTAGGTTTTTATCTTACTCACGATCATCCATAAAGTCATATTTTCATACATAATGGATTTCTTTCACGTTTCGAGACTCAAACTTTGATATTTTCACGCTGAGGTAGGACAACCACAATTTTAGTATGATGCATTTGATTACATATGTGCAATTTTTAAAGCTGAATATTATCTCAAAAGAGATATAAAATGGAGATTGGAGTTATGCTTCTGCTTTGGAGCTGACGCAATACGTGACTTAACTCGTAATGTGTCTCAGTTGCTGCGGAAATCTGAATATAAAACTTTACATCAAAATATCTGAGATACTTCGCATGGATTAAAAGCACTAAACACACAAATATTGTTAAACATATTGTAAATCATACTTCAATACCGTATAACATATTTTTAGGGTTACGTTATTACGTATTTACTAAATATGTGGGAATTAATGTGAAAAAGACTAGTATTATTTATTTCTCAGAATAAATGCAATCAACTCCTAACTCGGAGTATACAGCAAAGCCTCCACTTGGGTTTGAACATATAATTATGAAATTAATATAACTAAGCTTAACTAAAGCTAACGGAAGATATATCCGAAGCTATCAGGATTCTAAGTAGTTGGCTCCTAAGTATTAATTAAATCAGCAAAGCCAAGCAAGGGCCTAAAGTATGGCCGAGCGTAGCAATATCTAAGAGAGAAGTAGCCAAAAGGCAAACGCGCGCTAGTCGGGAACTCCGAGTCTCTCTGTAGAAGTCGGTGAAATATCGAGTTAAATAGTACTTTAACTCATTTGCATTCACTGGATTTCTGAAAATACATTCTGGTAGGAAATTGTAAGCTGAAACTAAAAGGATAGGACAGGTGCATAAACTTAAAGTAACTGCTAATAAAATTAAGATAAATCTTACAATTCGAAGCATTATTGTTCGTAATTTAGCTTCTTCTTATATATACTTACACCCACTTCCATCCGTATTCATAGCTATTAAACTTGAGTGGCACTACTTTGCATTATTCATCTCATCCAGTTCATTCGTACCACAAACAGTGCAGAGAACGTCTCTTGTGTTTTATTTTCTAAGTACATAAGCAAATGTTTCTAGTTCTGTATATTAAAAAATGGGGCAATACATTTTCTCTTGTAGACATGTAGAGGCAGTACTAAATGGATGGTTAGGTAATGAGAATTATGTTTCGTAGTCTGAATAGGTGATAATGTGCCAAATGATTCTTTGAGCTATTACACTTCGTGTAAAACCAGAGAGAAAATATAAAAATCATTGAAATAAAAATTATTTAAAACATTTATTACAACTCAGAAACTATTGCCTCTTCTGGAACCATGAAAATAATTTAATGCTTTATGCGCTGACACGTTGGTATCGATTTGCTCAAAAAGGAATATAGGAGATATATAGGAGGACCAGATTGAGTTGACCAAGATAGCTCAACTGAAAGATCTCCAGAGGGCAGCCGGTTCATATTTTATGTTCCCCAATACAGAAGAGATTTTTTTAATGACAAAAAGTAAACAATTTTTGGAGGAGTTTGTAAAATAGTTTATTACAAACAAAGGAGCTGACCGTTTTTCGTAATTGCCATTTAGAATCGTTTTCAAATTTTTTAAGACGAAGCATTTTTATTTTCAACATTTGTTTCAGCTTTGGAATTCATACTAGATAAAATATTCGAACCAAGAAGCCCTACTCACCACTGAACCCAACATGGAGAGGCAGATACCTGTCCCAGGGCAAAATGAATCTATACTCAGCCTGAAGCCTCACAGCCAGCTTTCCCGAAAGTAGGACCTACTGAAAATTTATTCCCAAGCAACTGACAGTACTGACTTCTAACCTGCTGATTGACACCAACGGGGACTGATAAGTACCACAGTTTTGATGTGAACGAAAGCAGTATGCTGGGGCCAGCGCATCGCCTGTCATACACAAAGAACCCCATCCGTACAGGTCTCCAGGAACCGCCAATGTGTAGGCACTTTTCTCACCATGGTCAATCAAAGAGAAAATAATGGTAACATCATCTCATGGGGGGGCCATCCTCCGAAGTAGAAACCACAAGGGAGTTAGCAAAGAAAGATGAATAACAGAGAGAAGAAAAACGAAACGAAGAAAGGATAAGGAAACGAAACGAGGAAAAGAACCTAGGGCTCCGGGATCGTTACACACATCTCATCAAGAAGGTAATCCTTTAAGAACTAGGATACTTCGGGACTGACTCGCTTGTATTCACGAAGAGTGAGGCCACGAGGCAATATTAAATATATAAATTTGAAACTTTCGTTAGAGTAATCGTATTCTCTTTTGAAATGTTTCAAATTGAGTATCGTTCTGTAATAAAATTTTTGAATAAAGTACTCAATCTTCAAAAAATAAAACAGCACTAGGAGCATGTGTACGGTGATTCCTCTCCCTTCTAGTTTACTGTGAAAGATCGGACAAAACAATTTTACATGAGCGGAGAATCCGCAGAAGATGGTCCTCATAAAGTTTAACTATTGGAGGCATTGATATCAAATATTGCTTCTGTTCCAGGAGTAAATGGTGAATAATGGAAAATTAAAAGCCAATAATGGAAAATTAAAAACCTTGTGAACCTCTAACTAAAATAAATGTTTCGCAAGTTTTACATGAACATCTTCACATGAATGAGAGAGGTACCCGAATTCTTTCAGCATTTTAGAAACAGCAATGCGTCAGTACAACTCATGCGATTTTTTATTCCGATGACTGATATGTGGCTTTCATGGAAAATGATTTAATAATGATGATATCTTAAAATGAGCCGTAACGGAATATTAAGGGAAAACCTTTAAATTACTTTGGGCGTAACTGATCATTAAAAAACGTGAAAAGTATTTCAAATTAAATTATTTTGAAAAACGAACTATTGAAATTTTCTCTGCTATTTTTAAAAGTATATCAAGCTTAACATCTACGTATATAATTGCATTGAGTGATAGTAAATTTTTATCAGTATTGGTTATCGTAAAAAATGAAACATTCGACAACATAAAGAAGTTTTTCCAAATGGGTTTGCAATGAAATGCGCATTCTTTACGCTTATTGTTCGTTAAAATCAGAGAAAGGATAATCTCACAAAACATACCACTAAGTGATTTTCATTTCAAGAAGAAAAACAAACCAGGCCTATATGGGATTGAGCGGTAAACTACAGCTACCAGTAGTTTTCAAATGCAAAGCGTGCCATAATTGAAAAAGAATTGTTGAATATATGGGAAATGTGCTTAAAAGCCAATAATCCGCTGCATCAATTAGATAACTCAGTTGGGAGTGAAATTTAGTAAAATACGTGAAAGGTTCAGGACATCTACCATCTGGATATAATTCGCGACTACTTTACGCATATTCTGAGAAACCATAAATAAACCAGCAGCTAAGCAAATGAACTAGGCGAAGTAACATACGAGAGAAAGGGAGGTGTGCAGCCTTATTAGAAATATTAATTGAGAAACAGAGCAGTCATGTTTTTCGGCAGGTGCAAATTATTTTAGACTGTCTTAATTCTTGTACTTTGTGTCAAGCAATATTTAATATGCTGAATGCATATGAAAGTGCATATACTCCCGTGTAAAATGTTTGCAATATATGCACATTACTCACGTAATATGCTTATTACAGATCATATTTTTCACTACCACTGCTGTGTTTATAAAAGTATAAGGTATGATGGAAATGATGCTGGGAGATCGTTACACTGTTTACCTTTAAAAAAAGAATGCCTTTTCAAAATTGGCGACGAAAGTTAAAATTCTAAAGATGTAACGATCAGTGTTGTCTTTCAATTACTGTTTTAGCAGCTTCAATTACTGTTTGTTTGAAACTTCATTGCCTTCAGATCAGTACTTCGAAGATGTAACTATCAGTGCTACTAGTCTAGATTTCTTATACGTTTTACGAGCAAAGCTACACTGGAGTCCCTGGTTTCCCTCCTTTCTGTACGCCTCCGTGGTATAACAGTTAACACACTCAACGTGTATTCGAGAGGTCCAGGTTCGAGTCCCGGCGAGGACATTGCTCATTTTTCTCTGCCTTAGACTTTCCCAGCTTGCAAATGCAGTAATGACCCTCGTTAGGTCATGTAATTTTCTATATGTACAACAACAAATACAGAGGCTCGGACAAGTGGATGGGAGAATATCCTCAGAGGGTTCGACTGTAGATATTGGTAGACGTGGCGCTGCACCAATTAACCATATGGTAAAGGGGTGGTGCCCACGTCCTCCATCGCATGGCGCATACCTTCTGCTTCAAAATAACCTAACAGTCTGTAGAGTGGTGCTCGAACTAAATGGTGGTGGATGAGGGTACTTCACCCCCAGGATTTGGCAATTGCGTCCTTTAATCCCTAGTTGCATTTTGAAGTATTACCTCCTTTCTGCATACCTTCTTGGTGTAACGGTAGCACATTCGGGGCGTATTCGAGAAGTCAAGGTTCGAGTCTCGGCGAGGGCATTGCTTATTTTTTATATGTTTCCTGACATCGAAAAAAACCTGAATGACTCTACAAAGTGCTGGTGACGTATTTATGAAACAAGTCAATGGTATAATTACCACTAAAGATAAAACAAAAATAATATTTTTTACTCACGAAAAAATGGAAAGAGAGGATTTAAAGTACTTAAAAGATTCGTCTGAGAGCAAAACTAAAAAATAGCTCAACTGGCAGCAAAACTCTATCCTGCACATGTTACCACCAGTTCGAAGCTGTACTTTATTTCACTGAATATATGGAGAATATTTTTAATTTTCCTGTTGAATATAAGGATGATAAACCGAATATTAGGTTTCCTAAATGAATGCTTTTAAAATAAAATTTATCTCCTAAAATATGCGTTCAAATGACTTTTATTTCATAAATTCTGTTGAAAAACTATGACGCTGATTCATAATTTAGAAGTACCAAAATATGCATTCGTTCGTATCCTGTGGAATCAGTGAGACGATTTAAAGTCTTCTCTTCAGAGCCGTAGTAGTAAATATTTAGGTATAAGGCAGATATATAAACAAGAGTATAAGAAAAAAGAGAAAAAGGAAATTGATCAGAAGCGCAAAATGATGTTTACAAAGGTAGCAGAAAAAAGTGTAAATAGGCTGATTCTATAGGGTTTATTTTTGGCGTTGGATAACGTGTATCCAACGCCAAAAATGAAGCCTATCGGCATACTTTCTGCATATTTTGTTAAACAGCAATCATGAACATTCTTATCAAGTTTAAGTTAAACCAATCATTGGAAAGCTTCTCTAAAGTACCATTTCTTAAAGACATTCCAACAGAGGAAGGACACCATAACTTTCATTAGCAACCACGTACAGTGGTTATTGGAGACAGTCTCACTGATGTCATACAGCAGCATTCTGTCTCAAAAACCACGCAGATACAGCTAATCAAAGTGACGTTAAAAGCGTGGATGATGAGAGATGTTTTAGTATCTATAACAAGATAAGGACAAGAGATAGAAGTTTGAAAACTAAAAGAATCAAAAACTTAAGGAAGAGAATATTGAAACTACAACGATGTTATATTTCAAATAATTCTTTTAATCTTTTTCCTTTTAATCTTTTAATCTTTTTTCTCTTGTTTATTTGAAAGCAATAGACTCAAAAATAGTGAAGTTTTAGTCCCCCCTCGAATAAACATGAATTTCCATTTCTTACATTTTATTTTTGTGAAATTTCTATTTTAATATGTGAAAATTGCATATAGTGTACAGAACTAAAAATTGCATCATATACCAGACAAAACTGTTTAAAAGACTAGTTATCAAAGTTAAATTTATTTCAATGTAAATTATCAAGATTATACAAATGTGTAAATATATAATTTCTTGATGTTTAATTGACTATGACACAGCATATAAAAACTATATCTATTTAAAGGAAAGAATGCCTTCGAGGCGCACTTTCTCATCGAAATTGAGGGAACTCATATTACATACCGAAAAATCACGTAAATCAACTCAGTCTTCCGGTTAAAAGTTCGTCTATCCCGGATTAAAATATTAGTTTATCACTTTTTATCATCAGATAATTTTATAGTATATGTTAACAGTTCTTTGGATTTTTAGAATATTTGCAAAGTCGTTAGGTTATTTTAAAGAAGGAGAAAGAGAAAAATGAGCGATGCCCTCGCTGGGGCTCGAGCCTAGACCTCTCGAATACGCGCCGAGTGGGCTATCGTTACACCACGAAAGCATGCAGAAAGGGTGGAGAAAATACCTTACATAGTAGTAGAATCTTAATTCTAAAAAATATGATCTCATAAAATACATTTAATGAACCAAACACTTTCGGATTGCGAAGTATGTATATGGCACATAGCATTGACATAGATCAGATTACGTGTATGAAATATGTGCAACAGAAAATCAGATGCGTTATTAGATAGACAGGTATTTATTCAATCTTGAAGAAGGCTTGGAGAATGAAACTGATTGTAAGATAAGTGATTAGGATATCAGTATCAGATAAAAGAACTGTTTTATTATGATGTTTGTTGAAACTTTTTTTAAGTATGTTTATTCTTTCTCTCTTTCTTTAATTTGTATAAATATATTGCTACGTTATACTAAGAAATACAGAAATTATTATTTACTAATATATATTACATAGTTATCTAAGATTCAAAAGCAAAGATTTAGTTATTATTCTTTAGCTTTATTTTAATATCAATTTTAAACATCATCTACAAGGAGAGCACTGAAAATCTTAATGGAGCAAAAAATACAGCGATTAAGTTTCATATCAAATAGAAAACTTTCAAGATATGCTCAATAAGAAACTTAACGCAACAAATGAACTTAGGGCTAGCAAATGATAAAAGGCAGATTAAACGTTTAGATGCGTTTCTTCGTCAGACAGAATTGGTAAAATTCTTCTATTTTCGCCCTAGAAGGATCAAATATGAGGTACTCATTTCAGTAATAAAGCCTTAAATGGCCAATTATTAAACATGATAAAACATTAAAGTGAAAACAGCAATATCTAAATTCTGTTGATGTAAATAACATTCGATCGTCAAACTTAAAACGAAAACACACCTTTTTCAGTTTTATGCAACAAAAAGCAAAACATGGTAGGAAAACATAGGAAATTCTCAAGTTTCCTATGTTTTAACGAGATTCAGAAAATGTAAGCCATATTTCCAACCCAATTTCCTGAGCAAATACCTCGAAATTGCATTCACAGCTTTACTACGTAGTGACATGTGAGCACTTAACAATATTGCCATGAGATTTTCAATTCAAGTTTCTTTAAGCA
>KK120680.1:270035-301408 GCA_000611955.2 Stegodyphus mimosarum | reverse complement strand
GATCACTGACAAAAAATTCGATTTGAAAGCTTTAGGGTTCTGGCAATGCACTGGGAAAATCTCTTTCTCTCGTTGGTTCTTGAAGCTTTTTGTTCCTTTCATTTCTTTTATTCACGTTTTGGGATTAGGAAACTGTTTTCCAAAAATATCCAATACTCGAAGCAGCAGACAGAGCATACGGAGAAAAAAAATTCTGATAGTTTTGTAGATGGAGAAGATAGAAAGACCTTTCTCAGTGTGCAAAAAGACAATACTTGTAAGATTAAATAACATAAGAAATAGAGCACAGGAAGTTTTATAGATTGCAAGAGTATAGCATAAACTTTTACTGTCATAGTTTACAACAATCGTGTTTCTCGTGTATTTTTGTTCACCTCATCAAACATTCTTCACACTGAAACAATATATTTACTTAAAACAAAAACTTTATTAAAACTAACTGAAACTGTAATATATCTAAGTATTTTCCAAATTCACTACACTCTAATATTATTATCGATTTTCAACTAGAATACATTCAGCTATTGCTTAATAATTATCATTAACTTTTAAGATCTTCAGTCTGTCATTAACTTGTAAGATCTTCCAAGAACCATTGCTTAATAATTATCATAAACATTAACATTCATTAATAATATGATATGATTATATCATATTATTAATGACTTATGTTTAAGGAAGGAGCTACTACTTATTAAAAATCTAAGTTGTAAAAACCATTTGGTACTTTATTTAGGATCAGAACACATGAAAACTGCGCAGTGCTCTCACTGGCACTCGAAATCCAAAGGTTTCGACTGGCAGTCGGACGTGCATCCCAGTTATAACATGAAGTCGCTGTGTAAGGAGGCAGATATCCCATAAAATAACGATGGAAATAATTTTTAAAAAATAAAAAGAAAATCTGAAGGGTTTCAGATTTTAAATTACGTCCAAAGAAGCGCTTTTTTTAACATTTTGTGTGTTATTTTTATTTATTAAATATCATGTTCTTCGCACTTAAACCATAAAATTCAGTTTAAGAACAATATCTCAAAATAATTTTAAACTGAGCATATCTTTAGAATTTCCGATACACAGTCTAACGCGCTGGAGACAAAAATATTTTTTCTGTACAACGTTGCCATTGCTCGCTCTGAGATCCTTGAGTTTGTCAATAAAAAATTCGTTAAAGTTTTACAAAATATGAAATTGATAATAAAACAAATTCCACATTTCGGCTTCCAGATGCCCATATTTGCAGTAGGATTATGTCATTCGAAATTGGATGATTCTAGGTACCGTTATCACAATGCGAGAAACGTATATAGATTTATGCAGATTCTTCATGATTTAATTTCTTCAAATATAATACAGGTCAATAATATTTGGTGGCTTGAAAAGTGAAACGGACATTCAGAGTGATTCGACGCAAAATCTCAAAACGAAAACAACAGTCCTTTAGACTAAAAATAAAAATATTTGCTGATGACTAGTAACTTGATAATTACGACAAACTTAAAGACAATCATATAATTGAAATTTCTGAATTCTGCAAGTGCAAATGCTTACAAGGGTTCCATAAATAATTCAAACCATGCACAATTAAATTAATCCTAATTTACATGCTGTTAACTGTATCTCCTATTGCTTCTGTTTATGCAGCATAGGCTACGTATAATAACATTTTCATACTATTGCTGACCAGAATGTATATGTTTTTGCTCATAGCGTATTATATTAGACCTAACAAATTTCGAGAGAATAATGGTTATTAGTTAGGCGTTTAATACAAGAATCTGTGACTCCAATTTCTTATTTCACGTTTACACCAAGGTCCACTGTGCCTCTAATCATGTGTCAATGCGCAAAGACCAACTAAAATTGTAGACAGAAGTAAACAAATGAAAGTCAAAGCCAAAGGCAAGAAATGGAAAATAATTCCATATAGGACAAAGCAATACAATGTTGCAGAATTTATTGTAAGAATAAGATTACTGAAAGCAAAGAAAGTTCAAAGTGCATATTAAAATATTGTTGCGTGCGTATGGGTTCGTTATGGACTGAATGCACAAGACGTTAAAAAGTTAACAAAATTTATTCTTTCCCACAAGAAATAAATCAAAATACTGAAATACTTCTTCAGAGATATTCGCACAATATCACAATATCTCAAACGTTCTAATTCTGTCTCACAGCGAAATCGCTACAGCATTAGGTAAGCAAACAGCAGTTCGCTTCAAACAGCTACAACTACAACAACTGAGATGAGCTGTTTCAATTCGGCATTTATAAGCTTTTTAATTATCACTAGAACAATCTCGATTTTTCTAGGTTTTTCTGGATGGCAACAGTAATTAAGAAATATTTATTTATTAAACATCAAATGCACGCGCTCTTTTATTTTTATTTTTTCGACGTAGCCTTCTCTTCAAAAATCGTCTGCGTTGCACGTGAAATATAAAGCAATTTTAATTACAATTCTAAATAAATAGCCAAATAAATGTGAAATCCGTAACAATATTCATAATATCTACAAAATAGCTATTATAACTAAACGTTTATTGACAAACTAAACACTAGGCAAAATATTCCATGTTGCGAAGTCCACAAAAATAAAAGCATGGAAACATACCATGCCATCTGATAAGTTATATTCACTGTGTTTCTCAGTTCTGACAATATGTGTATCTGCAGACCACCGGATAATATTGACTGAGTTGAACGCACAGTCAACGTTGTAGACGGGTGTCTCTTTGACTAAGGGTTCTTGTATGGTTTAGTGACACATTTTACGGAATTTTTTAGGACTGATGATCACCTCGATTTTTGGGGATGAGTTGTTACAAGAAATAATAGACAACAATCAATTACGTCATACACTTTTACAGAGTAAGAAAATAAAATAAAGTAACTACTTTTTCCCTCCGGGCATAAGATTTGGATTAAGCCTGTGGAAGGAAGGCATTCATGTGTATAACATTAAGATCTGATTTCTAACGTCACAGAATTAGCATAGAATTTGACTGAGTGATATAATCTGAAAATAATTTGTCTATTACTTATGTTTGCATTTTATTTAAATTATTTCATATGTAGCTTTTTTTAAGGAACTGTGACGCTCTTTGTGTTTAAATGAATTATAAATTCTTGTTGGAAATGGAATTATGTCTCCCAAACCCTGTATTTACAGATTTTATAAATAACGAAGACTATGCATCTCATCATCTCCAACATAAGAGTTATAAAATAATCTATGTTTTGAAATACTTCTATTCATACCAATATATTTCTCTTTCCACATAGTTCTGCATAGAATTGTTCAAAATAATGTGGCTTGATCTGCTGTTACTACTATATCCTGTATTTCATCTCATTAAGTAAGGTAATGTAATGTAATACATTATTTCGACAGGTATCTCCCTCCTTATCGCATGCCTTCGTGGTTCATTAGCGAGCACGTTCGGCTGGTAATCGAACCAGCGGGGCTTTGAATGACCCGATTAGCCCCTTCAAAAAAACAAAATTCCTGCCCCCTCCAAAAAAAAAAAAATTCTGCAAGTGGCTCCCGAACTTAAAGAAAAAAAGAAATGGACAATAATTCAACCCCATCACAATATGGCGACTGGATCTCTTCCTGCAAAGTCGCGCTTTAAGCTGGGAGAAAAGTGATTACTTTCTCCCTCCTTACAGTTTGCCTTTTTGGTATATTTGGAAAGCTCGTCTGGCTAACATCGAAATATCCAGATTTTTTATCTCGGCGAAGGTATTGCCATTTTAAAGACTCTTGTTCCGAAAAAAAAAACCTAATGAGTTTACAATTTCATAGTTTACATATTCGTTCACTGAGCAATATTGTTTAGAAAAATCGGAGATAGAAAGTTGCAACATATTTAAATTTTATCTAATTAAGAAAGCAAAATAAAAATGTACGTATGTTTTCCTACAAATACTGACTTAATTAATTCAAATTTATGCGAACAAAGTCATTAAGCATTTATATAACAACATCCAAAGTTTGAAAGAGTGGGTGTCCTGAGGACTGAAAATAAATATATAGCAGATCCACTGTGATTCCTTTACTGAGTCACGATCTCAAACCTTCTATTAACAGACGACGTTTTATCGAGATGTGTCTGTTGATTCCTCAGATCTGTCTGAATATTCTGAGCCAAGGTACTTTTTTTTTGACGATATGTGAAAAATGGGTTTTATTGAGCAGCGAATGGTTCTTTTACTTCTGTGTCTACTTTCCAAACAGAAATAAATCAGTTTGCATGTTTATTGTAAATACCACTTTCATCGTGATAATCGAAATATTGTTTACAATCAGAAAGTTTGGAGGAAAGCTACAAACTGTCCACGTCTGACTTTAAACCAGCAACAAAATCTGCAAAAAGATTCTAAACTGTCACCAATATAATCATGTGGTAGTTAAAAATCGATTTTGCTATCTTGGTCGCGAATTTGGTCAAGATTTCAATGCCAAGGATATTTAAGACGAAATCTCGGCTCCGCTAAGCAACATCGCATACGTCACACCTGAAACTATGCCTCCAGCGAGTTCACTTTTCATCCAAGCACCTCAGAGTTTTACTTTTCAACCAAGCACCTCCCACGATGTTACTGATCCAACAAGTTCCATCCAAGGTCCTACCCAATAGAAACAATCTTACCCTCAGACATTACATCCTAATAAAAAACGTAGTCCTCTCAGCTGCATCGATAACTAGAAAAATCCTCATCACCATCTTCATGAATTTCATTCCATCACTGGAGAGAGAAATATGGGAAACCTTAAGCGAAATAAAATACGAATAAACTCACAAGATTCTGCTATGACTAATTCAGAAACCCATCAAAGATTACAACATTTCTTAACACATCTTCGAATTACCGCAGGGCGAAATGCTGATATGTATATTATGAATCAACACCAAAATACAAGACAGCAATTTCAATGGCTTGGGATTTAATTCAAATCACAGAATTCACCGTAGAATCCTGTACAATGTAAATCTATGTGTCTAGTATAGTTTCCACGCATCGATGCAAGTAAAGGCATTTATGACGTAACACTTCTGAACTTTCTCCACATTTCAACTCGAATCTCTTTGCGGAGTGCTACAGGTACCAGCAACTTCAGCATGGATTCTTGCTATGTACACGCTTATCTCTCCGCCTCCGCTGTGGCGACGGGCATTTTACCAAAGATCGCGGTGCAGACTATGCAGATTCGCTGAAGTGAGCCTTATAGCACGGATCCCATCCAGCACGCTTTTACATCTATTCCTATAACGCAAAGAATAGTACTCCACGAAAGATCGTCAAACCTACACACCAGTCCAATGCGAATCCCAAAGACTTCTTCCATATGAAAATATTTAAGCGAAAACAAGGCAAATTGAGAAGTTTGGAGTAATAACATTGGCGCCGAAATGTATAGGTCTAGTTTTTCTACGCGTAATGAGACTTTTCGGAATGCGAACAGACTTGTTGAGAAAAAGACGAATTAAAAACCTCGACCCAGATGAGAACCTCTTTATATAAAACCCATGTCTAAAGCCAGCACTCAGTGCGCTGCTCTCAAATTAAATGCATACAGGGTTGTACGGACCCTTATATATGTGAAAAACATTCCATTCATTACTGGAATAACATATAAACATTATCGCTTAAAAGCACAATAGTCTATCTCGTTAGTGATAATAAACATATCATTTAGTTACACTGCATACCCCATAGAACTAAATAGGATCTTCTAGTTGAATACTTCTACAGTAGCAGAACAAGGTTGGGTTAGGTTAGATTAATTGATTAAGGTAAAGTATCTCGAGTGCTATCTGCCTAGGGGAAGGAATGCTTTCGTGGAGGACGCTTTAAAGGCAACTGGCTCGTATCCTCGTTACTCATATGTAAAGCCACGAAAACGAAACATGTAACCAGTCCGTTCGCCAAGATTCGATCAGAGGTCGAATTACCGGTGTTTTGCGATGTTACCGCTTGGCCATTGGGCGGCCCTTAGTAGAACGAGACTGGAATGCAAAGCACGCTTTGCATTCCTGATTCACTATTTGAATAATACAGCCAATAAGATCCGCGTGATCTATTTTATTAACTCACGTATAGAAGATAATATATTCTACTATAGCACCTGACAACTCCTACAAGATACTCAGCACTAACTGCAATACCATTGATTTCATGTTGGTTAATATAGTTTTATTTTTATCATATGGAACTGTGCAGTTTACGTTATTTAGATCATAACCAGGTCTTTCTTTTGCTTCACACATTTGCAAATCTAAATACTCTCTCTCAAATTACAGCCGCTGCAAACTGGATTATATGCACAGATCTGATGCAGAACACTGGACCTGAAACCTGAAAGTCACCAACATCAAAGAACTGAACACAGAAGTGGTGAAGCTTGCTGAACAGATTAATAGTGCTATCTGCTTGACAAACGAATATACGAGGCTTTGGAGACAAGCAAGGACGTTGCCGTAAGACACGAAGCATCTCATTAAAGAGAAAAAAAGAATATGGAAAATCAATAATTAGAAATAATTTACAAATTTAAACATTTTGGGGACCACTATATTCTTGTCCTCGCGGAAAGCAATTTTTAACATACGTTACTATTCGTATATTTAAATTTTTTATGTACAATTAATTAAATGTAATTAAATTTTATATTGGTATTAAATAAATAAGTTCACGGAAGGAAATTTATATTTGCTTTTTATAATTCAAGGTTATTACTTTGGATAATCTTTATTTTATTAGCTAAAAATTAAATAAATGTTGGCACTCACGTGAATGAGATAGATGAGTAGGCCGATTATGGCGTTGCTATCTATGTGTGGCTGTGTTTCGTAAGAAGTACCATAGTGCTTTAAATCCCTCTTTTGTTGCTAAGTCTAGAGATTCCCGTAAGAGCGTTACCAGTGAATAAAATCTCAGTAGTCAATTGCCCTGTGTCATTTCCAAACTCTGAGAATTTCAGCTACAGTGTAGTATACGCAGTTGATTTAAATTTCATATTTTGTCTTTCGGGGAATCTATAAGATCCACAAACACAGGCTTCGAGAATCACTCGTGGTCGGAAGAGTATTGAGTACAAAGGAATAATGTTATGTTCTGCTTTCTTTGAGGAAGGAATATGGAGTCATTTTTATTATATAGAGAGAAATTCCTATACGAATTAACATATTTACCTATAAGACATGAAGAAGCAAAAATTATAACATGAGGATAAGACAAATTTAGGTTACTTCTGAGACATCTATGTCTAATCCCGTAAATTATCTGTCGTGTTTGGCAATAATTAGCAACGAAATAAATTTTAAGCTTTTGACTGAGTCAATTTTTACTTGATTTTTATTTCTGACCACTTTGCTTCTTAACTGCGAGTCATTGTTGTAACTCTACCACGAAGATTAGTTGTAAGAATAAGAGCTAAGAAATTGAGTCACAAGATAGACGTTATTGAGAGTTACACAACATAAGCAGTTAATACAATAAAATAACACAATATAAGTCGTTTTGTGTATGATAGATAAAAATTTTCAACTCTCTCTAAAATCTTTAGCTTTTAATCAGGTTTGTCTTGGAAGTCGTTACTGTTTTTAAATGGGCTGTTTTCTACATGTGAATTATTGCATTCGAAGTATCAGATAATACAGCATTTGATACAGAATTAAGCTGTGAACTATTCAGTATAACAGTCATAATATTAGCGCGTAAGCATTTTTATCATAATAAAAAATGTTACAAATGTTTGTAAAAATTATCAGTTTATGATATTTTAAATGAGTATCACTCAGAGGTTTAGGCACATTGGAATTTTAAACTATAAATTAAACATCCTATGTTTCGAAGAACTGCAGCACTTTGAAAATTGGTTATGAGCAGGATTATGTGAAAAATAAATTAAAGACTTTACATTTTGCGCAGTAAAAATATCAGGTTTTAACGAGTTTTCCGCCATCGCAAATATTATCTGCGCAAACAGTTCAAGTTGATGTGTTTGATCACATTTTGTCAAACAATGTTTGTCATCTGAAAGAAACAGACCTGCTTTAGAACACTGTGTTGTGAAATTTGTAAAAAACGTATCGTTATCATTAAGGTGTTTGAAATGGGATTATCAGGCTGCAAGTTTAGAACTATCATTCACTTTCAGTTCTGTAGTAAAACGTCATCTACTGAATGTCACCAAATCATATGTACAGCTTTAGGTACTAATGTTGTATCATATGTCGCTGCGAAGGTTTGATACTGAAAGTTCAAAAAGAAGGAATATGATATTCGAGAAACTGAGCGCTCTGGCTGGACTACTGATGTTGATGACGCCCGCCTACGAGAATTTAAAAAAGAAAATCAGTATACAACTACTCGAGAGCTTGCTCAGGAGTTAAACTTTAGTGCCATGTCCATTAATCGCGCTATGCATAGCATAAACTTGACATACAAGTTCAATAGCTAGGTGCCACATGCGTTGACCCAAGCAGATAAGGACAGACATGTTCGGGTCTGCACTAATCTGCTCGAATATCAACGCAAGGACAAAATTCTTGTCCGGATCGTCACTTGTGAAGAAAAGTGGATTTACTTCAACAACACAGGCCAAAAAGGGAGTTGGTATGCGCCCGGCAAACTAGTCGGAAGCGTCGCAAACCGCACTTTGACTAACAAAAAAATCATGCTTTGTATTTGGAAGAACTGCCTTGGTATTATCCACAAAGGGCATCTGGAAAAAGGCAAAACCCTTGACAGTAGGTGCACAGTGAGATGCTAGTACGTGTTGACGCTGCTATCAATGAAAAACGTATAACAGAGTTCCGTCTTAAAAAACTAATGTTCCATCAAGATAATGTAAGACCACACATCACCGGGTGGACTCTGTAGGAAGTCGAATGGGATATTTTGCCACACCCACCATATAGCCCCGACATCGCTCTACCGGAATTCTACATTTTCACCCACCTATCTTCCATTCTGCACAGGTCGTCAGATCTGTTGTTGGACTCGCGGCCACCAAGGTTTTGGGCCGGAGGTTTTGAAAAACTATCAACCTGGCAGAAAATCATAGATTTGAGAAGTGATTACTAGCCGCACTAAAGGTACGGCTTTCATGCCTTTTTTTTAACATTTTTCAAGAATGCTTTTCGGAGCAAAACGTTGTTTACATCCAGGTATTTGCCAAGGCGTGTAGATTATAATGGAATGGAATAAAATAACAAAAGGATTCACAAATTCTGAAAAGATTCCGCTATTTTTAACGACAATGTAAAAAAGGGCGAATTATCATTTGCCTCTTAAATTTTGCTTGCTTTGAAAAACAAAAACATGTTTGTGTAATTTTACCTCTGATTATAACATTTAGACAAGATGTGTACACCCTATAGACTTTGTGGGCCAACATATATATATATATATATTTGTGTGTATATGCATAAATATATATATATATAAGTCTTTTAAGATGAAAATTTAAAACACAACAGAATTATTACCGTTTTTATTGTTATTCATAAATTAAAAATAGAACAGTAAATTATTTATGACTACACATAAATAATTATCGCAGTAATAATCAATAAAACAATCGAATAATATTATATTTAACGATAATTAGTGCGATATTTGTTCCTCTAGTTTTTCCCGTCGATCAAAATACTTGAGTTTGCACATCGTAATTGATATTGCAGATTTTCGACAGTTAAGGACGTCTGTGAATTTCATTTTCGGAACAATTTCGTATATTCCGCAGTGGGCCGCATGCGGGTTAGTCACCCATGGTTTAGACCATTTAAATTCCTGTCTTAAAGAGCACTTGATATCACATTTCCTATACGTCTGATAGCCTAATATTCAACATTTTTATCTTTTCTATAAAACATTTATGGCTGCTTAATCTAACAGCATTTTCTGTTCGGTTCTTTCCAGAAAGCAATAAACCTAACGTAACCTTATTCGGACGGTTAGCTGAAATTTTTAGTTAAGGGTAATGAACTGTTTAAATTATGTTTCGACTTAAACTATTTAAACTACTACAAGAAGACATTTAAAATCGTCAATAGCTTGCTGAATAATGCTACTTACTACTCTAAACAGAAAAAACAACTAACGTGATTAATAAAAAATATTTATCCAAAAACATTTCTCTAATAAATGCAAACAAATATATCTAGGGAGTCAATTGAATTAGCAAAATAACTATTCACAATAAAAGGCAATCATTAATTAACGGGTTAAAATTTGATAATACCTGCATAAAATGCAAATAACAGTTATGTTTAGTTCCGCCTTTCTCTTTTCTGACTAGGACGGTGAACTTCTCAAAGCACATTTTATTTAAAATGCGATGAGAATTACGAGTCACTATATGATGGGCACCTTATAAAATTCAATAAAGGATTTAAAAGTTCCCCCACCCTGACAAACGCATTTCAGATGTCTGAGTTAAATATTCCATGTAGCGTTCTCTTATGTAGCTGGCTTTCAGGTATTCTAAGAATTCCTTTGAGAACATGGAAACGTGACTCGAATAAAAGATGCAAGATGTCTGCATCTTTATACCTGTCAGTTCAATTCGTGGTTTGAACACAAAGCAAAGCAGCCGTAATTACGCAAAGCATCAGTCATGGATGAGGCTGGAAATTCTCGTATCTTTACAAATAATTTACCAGTAAATGAATCTCATCCCTTTCAGTTTTGTTCATATACCGTATTTTTAGAATGGTAGTTAAAATAAAACAACATCTCTCCGCATGTTGGGAAAATGGATGGTAATCTGATATTTTTCAAGACAAAAAAGTGACGAAGTTTTGCTATCATGTAAATTTAAAAAACATAGCAGAATTAATTCTTTACTGGGCAACTAATCGTAAAACCGTACAGTTTACGAAACTAATAAAATAAAAGTAAGCCTTTAGATTAGAACATTTTTGACCAAGTGACATTTTAAACAAAAATATACGAAGTGAAGATATAAGAAACGTTCTAGTCACTGAGTTTATTATCGAACTTACGATTTCTATACTGTGGGTTCAAGGGACTACAAAATGCACAAAATTTTCCTGGCGAAAAAAAAAAATCTTTCAAAATTATATAGTACGCAAAATTATAAAACCACCTTAACCTGATTTGAAAAAAGAATCGAAATGCAGAGTGATAAGAGAAAAAAAATTAGATTTATTAGGTTAAAAGAAACTTAAAATTTTAGAATGTAAATTTGAAACTCGAGCTTCTACATTAAATTTTTTGATGAAAAAGTTTTCAGAAATTAGCATTTGAAAATTTAAGATTTGTTTGTTTAGTCATAAAAGGTAATGCCCACAAGAACTAGATGTTTCAGGAAAGAGATGCATTCGTGGAAGATTTTGCAAGGGATTGGACTGGATTTATTGAACCACGGTAAAATATACTAGAGTAATCTGTCTAAAAAGAGCGATGTCTTTGAGAAGAATGGAAATTAGCCAGTATTCACGCCACATTGTGGGAAAACCACAAAAATGCCCTTAAAGCAAGCAATATTACTCTTTTTTCAGATGCGTTTCTAAGGGATAAGGCCCCGTATTCACGAACATTCATCCAGCCCATTTGTTGAAATTTGAGCCCGCAACGAACTACCAGAAATCATTTTCACTCGCCTACTGATGAACGTTAAGTAGTTTCAAAATCCACGTATACCTCAAATTTGTTAACTATTGTAATAAATAGCATTTATAATATTAATCGCAGAAGTACAAACATATTTTGCAGATATGAGAAGGTTAAGCTTGCTAATGCTCAACCTTTTCTTACTGGCAACTGTTTTTCTACGGCAAACCTACTAAAAACTTAATTTTCGAATAGTTTTACTCAGTAATATGCTCAGTACGGTATTTCGTGACGCCACCTGCCAAATTGTTGAGCTCGGAATCTAATGCGTAGAGGTTTGAATGCGTAGAGGTTTAGAGCTATCTATTCCCACTTCCCATGGGTGTAATATTGATCTACACTATGCGGTACATCCTAGATAACGTGTAGAGTCATTAGGTTATTTTGATGCCAAGAAGCTGAAAAATATGTAATGTCTTCTCCGAGACTCGAACCTCGGACCTCTCGCATACCCGCCGATTGTGCTGACCATTACACCACGAAGGCATGCTAGAAGAAGGGATAAATACTTTATAAATGTTTTGCGTGAAAAGCTGACTAAATAGCCGTTTGATTCAGCTACCTTCGAGCAACGTTTAACAAGCAAGTTCCAATTTATTTTTATAGAAACCTTGTTTGACTCTTGCTTTATAATAGAATTAATAAACTTCTGAAAAGCCGCTAAAGAAATGTTCATTCGTAAGTGCTTTTTAAACTCCCTCTGTATTTAGAAAATATTTTCATAATTTTGCAATAATATTCTCGCAAGTTTTAAAAGATTGTTTTGCAACATTACTTTCTCTCCTTAAATTATCATCCCTCCAAACATCAATGTTATGTATTACATATTTCGGTTGTGAATTATAATGTCTTAATTGTAGTGATTTAACTTAGTTCTGCTATCAGACTTAAAGGTTATTAATTTGTTTTTATTTTGTAGTTGAACTTAAGTTTCTTTGCCTTGTTGAAAAGTAATTGTTGTCATTTAATTTTTTCTTGACAGTTTTGGTTAACTCTGATTTTAAGTTGCTTGAGTAATTAATTTTTTCTTCTTTTACTTTTGGTAGTTTGGTTAACTATTTAAAATTTTTTGTTTAGTTAATACTTTTTCTTAACTTGTTTGCTTAATGTTTAATCTCTTGTTAAGTTGACCCTTAAGGTCAATTTTTTTAAAGTTTTTTTTAAAGTTTTGCTTACACAAGTTGGTGTTTAAAGTTTTAATTAAGTTTTTAATGTGCCCCCTTTTCTGCTAAATTTGGGATCCATATTTTCTGACTATGGTGGTCGTTTTGGTGTTGTGGAAAACATAAAATTTTTCCTACGTGATTATTATATTTTAATTGAAGTAATTTTTATTTTCTGACTATGGTGGTCGTGTTCGGTGTTGTAAAAAACCTAAGAAATTTTTCTATGTGATTATTGTATTTTAATTGAAGTATTTTTCTTCGCCCTTGTATTAATTAGTATTTAAAAAAAACAAAGCCTTAATTCTTTCGAAAACTTTTTACGTTGCCTTTTGGGAAATCAAGATTTATGATCTTGTTTTCGACTTTCTTCACCCGTCAGACAGTGGTCTGGGAAGCCTCTGTCATCAAGTGATACTTCTGCACCCTGCCGGAGAGGGTAATTTCAACCTACATTACGATACGCCAAGGTTGAGGGGACGGGGTGATTTGCTTACTTGCAGGCTTTTTCCATGTTGGATTGGGACCCAGAGACGAGACTAGCTCTGCTGACAGGTTGATGACCTTGGAGGTTCAGCGATTATTCGCCAATTTCAGGAGTTCGAACTACCTTGCTTCACCTTCCTGTGTGCACTTTTCCCCCTGGAGTTGCCGGGCAATTGGCCTGTCTTGTACCATCTCAAATCGCCAAACGAGTATTTGGCGAAAGGAAGATAAAGGCTTAGAGCGATCGATGAGGAGGAGAGAGACGTTGGCAGACGGCGAGAAGGAAAAAGACTGAAGGTGTCTCCAAACGAGTAAACTGTCGCTTTAGCTGTCTGCGTTATCATAGAACGATGTCAGAAGAAAATGGAGGAGAGAAACCACCTATGTTGGGCGACGAAATGAGGACGAATCCCACATAGAAGGGGCGGAAGGCTCCGAAGCTACCTTTTCCTGTTCAGATTTCTAATTTTCATTCTTTTCCCTTTTAGCCAAGAATGTGGCTGCGCGTTGACGTGGCAGAAGTTCCCATCACTTGTCTGATGTTAAGGGCAGCATGTATCTTGAATGTTCACTTATAAGTAACTTGTCAAAATCGGTATGAAATATTTTATTTTTACCTTTTGTTACCTCACCACCATCACCTATGTAAAAATTTGTATTAAGTCAGTTATCTCTTAATAAATCCTATATTTAATTTAACTGATCTTGTAATGTCTTCACTTTTTAATTTAAAACACTGGACCCAATAGTTTATTTTAAATTTAACACAACGCAAACTTAAATCATCTGTTGGAGTTAATCTGGTAACTAATTACTGTTTTTTTTTAATCCACAAGTTTTATGTTATGTCTATATGTTGTTTATCATGTCACAAACTTTTACACCCATGCAATATTTGTCTTATTCATGTGATTTAGAATTGTTATCCTAATTTTGACTTTCATGTGTTTTTAACTATTGAATTTTAAAACGTAAACATTTAAATTAGTAAAACTCCAACATCAACATCTCATTGTAAAAGTTTAATTTGATTAGCAAAAAACTTAAGATTGAACAAAAGTTTTTGAAAACAATATAAAATTTTTTTACCGGAAAACATTAACTTTTTTAACTGTGTTTGTTTTGTTATACACAATATCAAGTTATATTGATCAAATGTGTCACAGTGACAAGTTAAAGGCTTCAGTAAATATCAGTTTTTCGTATCTCTATCAATTTGTTATGAAATATTACATTTTATGAAAATTCATATCAACAATTTAGATTATAGATAAATAAACTTGCTCTTCCCTCCATTTAATCCTCAGATAAAATTACTAAAACATACGTATGCATTTATAAAAAAGTACCGGTAAAGGAAATTAATTATCAAGCGGAGAATATTAAAATACTCTTTTACAATTTTTTTCCAGAAGATTAATAACTTCCTTTGCATTTTACATGCAAGCATGTGTTTAATTTCTTCCATCATTAGATAATTTAAATATTGAAATAAAGACGGTATTCACAAATAAAATATTTTCTTTTTTTACTTTTACTTATCCTACAACATTTCTCTTTCCTTAAAATTTCTTGTTTTGAATAAATTAATTCTTTTTTACGTTACAAAAGATACAAAAGTATTTATCTTCTTTTGAGAATTCACTTTGAAATGAAGTTTTTAATATCAATTCCATTGCTTTATTATTTAAATGTCATTTATTTTCTCACATAAAAAATCATTAATTCATTCTATTCTCTTAAAAAAGGGAAGATTAAATAAACTTTAATTAAGGGAAAGAAATAAATGTTTTGTTTACATTCATTAGATTATTTTAAACGTTCATAAAACATTTCATATTTTCTTCGAGGAATATTTTAGAGATTAATGATCATGAAAATGTACTGTAACTCGTAGACCACAATGATTTCCTCCAAAAAATAATATAATATTTATTAATCTAGATAAGACCAAAGTTAAAGAATCTGGCTATGCGACTTATATTTAAAATTAAGAAATTTGCGATTATGACATCATATAAATAAGCTGATAAAATTCCCTTCAAAAACTTATTCTTGATTGAACTTCCGTATGAATAAAGATTGCTGTGTAAAATTTTTAAACCATTTTTAGAATGAAATTTCATATTCGAGTTCATAATTCCACAAAATCGGGTTCCCGAAAACAGACCAAAGAATTCTTTGAAATTTATACAAGGTGTAAATCTTCCATTTACATGCGTATTAACTGCTTTTTTTACATACACATATATTATTTTTTATAATGAATTCAATGGAATAAATTCCAAGTTTCAACAGCATATGAACTATATAAGTTCCCGAGTACTAGCCGAACCTCATCTAATACAGAAGAAAAAGTGAAGTTTATTACGGTACAATGGGAAATTTGCTAAATACATATACTTGAAATAACATAAACAATTAGCATAAAATAAAATCGTTTGAAAACAGAAAAAGGAAAAGAAAATTACATTTACTTTCTCATGAATCGGCTTTCATCATCATGAATCTAAATTGTTAATGAAAATAATATTATTACATATCTCTATACGTACACTGCACAAAAAAAATGGGCTAGTTCTATATCTCCCAATCCACTGGGCAGATTGATGAAATTCAACTTGCGTTTTTCATGTCTCGAAAGTGGGACTTAGGATATGTATTAGATTTATATATAATATTGTTTTAATATAGCTAGTTTGACACAAAATCGGACTTTTTCTGAAATGACATGCCAATTGTTTTCCATATTTCGATTCTACGACTAAAGTTATGCCAAACTACCAAGTTCTGTAATAATTCGCATAAGTACTTTTTTAAAAATTAGCTCTCAAAATTTTAGCTCGTCATTGTTAATTGAATTTGATTATATTTATTAATATATCTTTTTTATTAAACTTCCTTAATTCTTTCTTCCAAAATTCGAAATTTAGGCTTCATTCAAATATAATTCGCAAATTTTTGCTATTTATTTTAAAAAATTGTATTTATAAATATTTTTTATAAATTTTTCAAAAAGAATTTCTCATTATAACCTATAAAACTTTTTAAATCATCTTAAAGTAGATGCATTTCTAAGCATATATGCAAAAGATTAGAGTTTTTCATTCTAAATTTCCTAAGATATACGTGAATTTACATATTGGCGCGTTTTGAAATTCAATTTATTCTATTTAATATAAGCGATAATAACGAAATCGTGTTTTACGCGCTTTGTTAAAATTATTTGAAAGAATGAACGATGGACCTTTTTTCTTCTCGTGCATCAATAAAAAAAGGCAAGTAAGTTACTATAAATTAATAATTCCGCGAAGTGAATTATTCTTGGCACAAACCAAAAAAAATACGCCAATATAAAGTTTTAAATTTCACCATAAGTTTTTCACCCAAAATTAGAAAATTTAATATCTAGGCATAAGTTAAGTCGTAGAATCGAAATATGGAAAAAAAGATATGTTATTTTAGAAAAAGTCCAATTTTGTGTCAAAATACCTATGTTATAATAATGCTTTATGTAAATCTAACAATATAATAATGCTATATAAATCGATCTTTCGAGACATGAAAAACGCAATTTCAATTTCGTCAATCGGCTCAATAGAACGGGAGATACAGAATATTCCTTCCCCCTTTTTTTGCACAGTGTATATATAGTATTACATGTCTATATATGTAATAATATCATTTTCATTAACAATTAATATATACTTTAACATGCATATACATCATGATCGCGAAACGAACTTTCTCAACCAAATTTCACTCGATTTTTTCAACTACTTGATCTAACATTTTCATTTGAACAAATTCTATAATAATTCAGTAGATGACTTGAGGATTCAAAAATAGTATTTGAATACTTAGGGTGGGAAAACGGAGATGAAAGCCATTCGGATGTGGCCGCTGATCTGAACCCATATTTTTTGTAACAGAGCAAGCCTACAGAAGCTGTTCGCACATATTTTAGACGATTCTGGTAAGCGGTAATAAAATCGTTTGCTGCAAAAGAAGTAATTGCAATTGTACTATGTTTCTAAAAGTCAAAATTATCGTCCGTGGCTTGAAAGTTTTGTTTTTATTCAAAATGGCGAATTAAACAAAGCAGTGGTTCGAAGGCTACATTTACGCTCTTTCCGAAGAGAAATATGCATACTCCGTTATCCAAAAACGATGTGAGAGTCATGATTTTCTGATATCTAAAGCGTCGATAGGTAATACCATCAACAAGAAAGGGAAAAAACCTCAAATTCGAGCCTTAAGTGGGACAAAAATTCCAAACAAGTGTCCAAAGAAAAAACGCACATCTTCGACTATTGCAAAGGTACGTTGTTTAATGTTAAAAGAAAATCCCCCTAGCCAAAGGACAGTTGCAAAATCATTGAAATGCTCGGTGTCCACTGTAAACAAAATGATAAACGTTGATTTAAATATTAAGAAAGCGAAAAAACGCAGTTTGTATCGTCTTCTTAAAAAGCATATCGCTCAACGCAGGACGCGCTGCAGAATTCTATATGAGAAACACTTATCCAAAGAAAAAGGGAAAACAATTGTCACAATAGATGAAGCATGGGTGTATTTAAATGATTGTAACAAAAAAAGAGCCATTTACTATCCTAAAAGGGGAGAAAAAAATTTAAGTACGTGGTTCAAAGAATCGAAAGAAAGTTTTTCTAAGGGATTCATGATTGTTGCTGGTTTTTCTTATAATGGCAAGTTAAAAATAAAGGGAGTGCAAAAAAATGACAATATTTTACTCCGAATACTATCAGGAACATATTTTATCGCCAATTTTTCTGAATGAAATACCATCGCTTTACCCACAGTGCCATCCATCTGTGAGACTCCATCAGGACAAAGCTAGCAATCACACATCAAAATCCACTGTAAATTTCCTAAATGAAATGGAACAAGAAACTGGTATAGAGGCCATACCCTTCACTGATATCCCTACTAAATCTCCCGATGTGTCACCTATAGATTTTTGTGCTTTCGGACTTTTAAAAACTGCATTATGCAAACGTTGTCCCAAAATCCTAACAGGACTCTGGAAAGCTGTTCGGGAGGAATGGGATAGAATACCTCTTCTGACACTTCAAAAGGCATTATTTTCCTGGAAATTGTGGTGTCGAAAGATAGTTCAGAATAAGGGATGTCAAATAGAACATTTAAAATACAAGAATTGTATGTAATTTAGTTTTGTGAATACGATATACATCGTCTAAAAAATGTGCGAACAGCCTCTGTAGACACGCATAAACAGATCCACACAATGTCATTTATGGTGGCGAAGTACGGCCAACAATTTTGTACTGCTTATATCTTCTTAGACAAAAGACGGGACAGAAATGAGACTTTACGTGGCTAGCAGCAAGGCGAAGAAGGGAAAAAAGCTACACACTAAATAACAGCTATATTTAAAGACTTGGATCCTTTGTTTAAATTTTGACAACTACGTTTGTATGAGAGCCTTTCTCAATGTAAGAGTATTGCATAAAGAAGCATGAACAAATTAATTTGGAAAAACGCAGTCCAGAAAAAATTATTATAAACAAATCCATTATCCATTAAATCCTTCACCTTTTTATATAAAGCTTTCTGAATATTAGAAGCTATGAAAATTTATAAGTTTAAAAACATTTTCAGGTGGCAGGAGTTTCCAAAATTAATTTAGCAGAAATTAGGAATGATAGTAACACACTTCGAGTTACCGGAGGTTATTTCTTTAAATCAATATTTGATGTGTTTTAGGGTTTTGGTAAAATCAGGTATTAAGAACATCAGAAGAGGATCATAAATATAAAGGTGGAACTATCATTTTTATTTTTAAGACTTAGTAATCTATTCCAACTTTTATGAATTTTACTTCCTGATTTGCTTTTATGAGCTTATACTTTAAATTGTTTTGGCAGGGTTTGGAAAAAATATTTTATTACAAAACATATAATTGAATTTATTTTATTTCATCCCTTACAATGCATTTTGGTGTTAAGTGCAGTACGTAAAACATTAACTTGGATTTAGTTGTTACTGAATGGGTAATTCCAGGAAACACTGATAGTTTTTCTCGAGTCAGGATCCATTCATAAATGAACAGACATGTAATACAGAGTGCTAATGCTTTTATGGATTTCTTCATGTGTAAAGTATATATGAGCCACGCATGCTCTAATTAAATGATATAAAATCCCTAGGAAGTCAAATTCAGTCGGATGCTAACAAAGAATTATTCAAAACTAGTTTCCTGAGAAGAAAACAACTCTTAATTTATATAGCTTGTTTAGAAACTATCAAAATATATTCAACTAACTAAATGCGATGGAAAGAACATTTACTTTCAGAAACAATTTTTTCCAAGTATAGAATAATAAAATATTACGTTCCTAGCCAAGCATGATGCGAAAAGAACTTTCTTAACTAAATTTCACTCGGTTTCTTTTAACAGTTCGATCTAACATTTTTCTTTAAACAAATTCTATTTGCATACCAGAGTTAATTAGATCCACAAGGAAAAAGACGAATTTAAAAAGAAATATTTCTTTTACTACACCATACTTGTTCGATGTTCAGACGTTAATTTCAGCGGTATTGTTCTTTCTAAGTTTATGAAGAGTAAATGTTTTCGTAGATTTTATTTTTTACACATACTTCGAAGAATACTCGATTAATATTTTTCGAAGAATATTAGCTCAGAATACAATCAGATATTTTGGTAATTAATCACTGGGCAATGAAATTTTATGTCATAATAGTTTCTGTGACGGAGTGAAAAAATCCTTTCTCGAAGCAGGTATTGGAGTTTTGTGAAATATTGTTGATCAAAGACTTCATTATCACTATTTAAGCATCACTATTTAAGCATAATGAAGTCTGCCGAAATGCTAGAATATTAATTCATCATCAGTATTATTGCATATTAATGGTTCAAGTTCAATCTCCCGAATAAGTAGATTAGTGGTAAAAAACTTGATCTTTCACGGTGTGCCTGGTCTGGGCACATCTAAAAATTTCCTTCTGTACGCACAGAAAAATTGAATGAAAAAGGATTTATAGGTTACTATAGATTACTCTTAACTTTCTTTTCTATGCTATATGGCAGCACAACAAAAACCAGTCCATATATTTTAGCCATGCTTAGTTTTTAGTGACCCTCATTTTTCAAAGAAATCTTCCAGAATTTTTTTTAGGATATAAAAGGAATTGTTTGAAAAGAAATTTCTATGTTATTTTCTTGGCTGTATGCTCTCTCCTTATTCTATGCTAGTTTCAAATTTTTACCTTGAAATCTTGCCTAAAATCGAACGGCAAACATCAGGTGTGCACAGAGTGGGATCCTTGAGAGACTACGACAAGACCAACAATTGTATCTTTGTTTCTCTGCAGCTCATCGGTCAGCTCATTCACAATGGAAAAATAGGTTAATATCTGTGTTTCATTTCCTGTTTTTCTCTTTCTTCTTATCTTCCTTTTTTTGGGGGGGAGGGGAGGTTTGGTCATCAACAGAGAAATTGTAGGGTTGATTTTGTGAAGATCAGGGGTAATTTCATCAGTTAGCTGTTTGTTTTTTCACTGGAGCAGTTCTCTTGTTCTCTTTTGCTTTCGTTGAAAGAAGTTTTGTTAGAGCTAAATTTTGATAGTTTTGAGTTATAGACGTTTATTTAATTTTATTTTATAGTTTATAATTAAACCATTTAACTAAGCACCAAATTATAGTTTTTAAGTTCCATTTAACTAAGCACCAAATTTCTCCATTTGGTCTTCAAGTTGGCTCAACAGTGGCCAGATGATACGTAAGTGCTATATCCAGAAATTTAAATTTCTACCAATTGTTATATCCTGAAATTTTATCACTAATCTGGTTCTAACGTATATTATCAAGGTGCCAGACACGATTAAATCCTTATTTCTCTCCATAATATATAAAACGTTTTAATGAATGGAACAATAAGTAGTATTTTTAAATTGCATAATAGTCAGAATTTTACCTAATGCCCATTGTCTCTTCGACCGAGATAAGCGACTAAAACTGAAAAACTGACTTTATAAATTTCTTACGATAAAACCAATTAACAAATGAATAACTAAAACCCTTAGTTAAAGAACGTAAAACTACTGTATTCGAAATTTGGAACAATTAGTTTAAAGAATTAATCAGTTAGAAATAATTTAATTTGACTCACAACAAAAGTGAGCACTGACGGTTAGTCCCTGTTCGCATTCCGGAAAATGGACTAAATGCATGAACTGTTCATATTTTTTATAAATGTAATATAAATAAGAACTTCGCGCAGATGGTATGGTGGTTAGAGGAGCCTACTACGGTACCGAAGGGCCCGGGTTCGAATCCCGTAGAAGACATGGATGTTTGTAAATGTATAGTGTCGATGCGGCATGGCGGCACTTTAAATATGCGGCAAGTCGAAAGTCCTCTCGTGTGGATTGGTGGGAGAGGAGAGGGGTGGGAGACCCTTGGATTCCCCCCCGGGGTGCTCTCCCTCAAAATTGGGGGTGGAAAATAGAAGTCCAACCTCTCTTCGGAGTAGGCTGTGACAATCATTCTTCCATGTGGTCATGGACACGACAACAACAACAACATAAATACGAACCAGTTTCCTTTAAAAGTCCTTCATGAAGTTATCCTTTCTTAGCTGTCCTGTGCTTTCCCATAGCAAATTGATCAACCAAACAACATGTTCTCGAACTTCCAGCTCAATTCATCGAAATGATTCGTTAACAATTGCTAGTATCTTGCTGTTGCTAATGAAGATAAAGAAATCTTGTTTGAATTAAACCTTCCAAATCGAACATTTCAGAAAATACAAAAAGTCACCAAATTCGCCAATCCTTGTAAATTTCGAAATGCATTTACTGTTGTAGATATCTGCTCATCATCAGCGGTTGTATACACAGAATTAACAAAAGAAATGTAATAAAATAATAACTCATATGAACAAACAGCGAAAATTTAAAACGATAGAAAACACGAAATAAATGCAGTTGTACCTTAGTATATGGTATTATTCCATTTCAGATCGTTGGACGTACGCCAACCGAAATTTTCAATAAGAAATAAAGGGAAAATAATTAATGCGTTCTTATATTTAATAGCGTTTTTATTTTTCACAATTGTACACAGCCTCATACGCCACGTAAGGTATGTTGTTTACGTTCAACAGGAGTACTGTAAAGGGCCGTTCCCACTGGGGTTTATCTGAGCTAACGGAGACAACTGACGTAGCCGACCCATCTCCAAAGCCAATTTTTTTTACAGTTAATCCTGGCAGTTAAGTTGAAAAATTTGAACTGCGGGCACAGCGGCGCTAGTCGACAGATGGAACTCGGATAAACCCCAGTGGGAATGGCTCTTAAGACATTAGACAGGAGATATGGAACTCGGATAAACCCCAGTGGGAATGGCTCTTAAGACGTTAGACAGGAGATGTGGAATTCACGTCACTACAGGTTGTCTCTAGCTAATATCCGATAAGCCATGGACGTGGACGAAAGTGCGCCTCAGAGCAGAAGCCGTGAGGTAAATGGCCTCACTGGAGGTAGGAAGACGAGCCTTACAGTAGTACTGGAAGAAGATGGTCTTCCAGATGTTTAAACAATATTCAGGCAGCATCTGAGGGTATGTGAAGTTTGTGCTAGCAATAATGCAGTACAGTGCGTGCAAGGACTGCATAAACTATCCTGTGAACTGTATATGGACTATTATATTCTTGTGGGGTTGCAGGGTAGCTTTGTAACAAATCCTAGCCAGCTAGTTTTCTTATTTAATCACAGTAGTTTATTTAATAAAATAATATAGTTTAAATTTGTATTTTGCTCTCCTTTTGCTCCTCACAGTACTAATGTTCATGGACAGTCATATCATTGTCTCGAAAGATGTAAACAAATTTATGCGCGCAATCGTGGCTCATGGAACTCATTTAAGACATCTTTCAATTGTAAGCTACATGGCGTTCATATTTTCTCGTATTTTATTCTAATTTTCAGTGTTTTTCATCATTTTGCTAGTCATTATGATAGAAAGCCAGAATAATTAAACTTTTTTATGCTGCTATTTATAATTTAATTTTTTTTTGCTTGCATTGATCAGTTTAGTGACATCTAAAGTGTATTTTGAAAATTTGAAGAATCGATAAGTAGAACTAGATGACCCAATTTTACTGCTTTTTAACAAATTTTTCTACTAGCTGTATAATATGAGTTGCCAAATTTTTCGCTGACGTATATTTTTCGTCAAAAAGATTAATATACGTTTTTTCAAGAAAATTGAGAGTTTTCGTTTGCTAGAACTTCCCTGCACCAAACTCTTACGTTTGGAAAGAATTAAAGACGTTTGGTATGATTTCAGATTTTAAACAAATATCCAAATTGTTTCAAATGCAGAAGAGAAATATTTATCTTTTAATGAAAAAAAACGGAAGAATGAAATTTAGATTTATAGATTTATTAAAATTTATACCCTCTAGGATAAATATCAGCAAGCCGAAAATATAGCGAATATATCTGAGATTAAAAATCTGGGTGAATATACAGATTTATACGTCAGATCGGATGTATTAGTATTAGAAGGTATCTTTGAAAACTTAGAGATGTATGCATAAAAACACATAGTTTAGATATCGTATGATACTTTTACAGCTCCCGTATTAGCTTGGAAAGCAATGCTTAAATCACATGTATTGAATTTCACAAATCACAAATCTCAGTTTTTACTTGATTGCGGTAAATTTGCAATTTACCATTTCGATATAAGGTCAAGTAACTTATGTGAGTGTTCAAAAGGTACCTCAAGATGTAGAACATTTAATCTTTTTCCTGTTCAACTTTCGATAGCCTTAAATTATGCTCTAACTACGATTTAAAAAAGCTACATGTGCCTGTTTTTACATTTGTGGTGTACAGAGAGCCTATATGTGCTGAAAAGTGCTTTTAAATATTTGAAACAATTTTGCATAATTTAACTTTATTCAAGAACTTTATTGCAAGCTACAAAGTATTTATTATATTAATTTCTCACAAGATTGGTACTTACGAATTATTTTTTATTTTTCAATTCTTTAATTAGAAGATTATGTTTTTAAAGTTAATTTAAGGATGTTACCTATCATTCCTGTCTTTCTCAAAACTTTCTGCTTCGTATTTTCTAAAGAATGAAATAAAATTAATTAAAATTATAGATTAGTTTTGCTTCGTATGTCACTGATATTATGTTATCTGTGCGTTAATACAAGATTTCATTTACAAATTTATTATTGGTTTTTGTAGCAATGTTTGGAGTGAAATATTATGTCTTCTCTTCCATGCTGGGAGGTAATTATTTAGAGTTAATTACGAATAATGGAGAACTACATTCGTTCTTAAGAGTCGTGACTAAGATGATTGTCAGAATTTAATTAATCGAAAGGTAAGGTGATGTTTCTTTGAGTTTTCCTTTTCAAAATGTTACTGATACAGGACAAAGAAACAAAATCTAAGAACGAAGCTAATATATTTATTAATTTTCTAAAAAAATTAAAGTTGAATGTAAGACTGGTTCATTGTACGTGAATTTGCAGGTACACAAAACTTACTTTTAAAAGGATTGGGTAACTTTGAATTATTAACAATGTATTTTACCTCGCAATATGTTTTGTAATTAAGCTTTACAACCAAATAATACAAGGCAGTATTCAACACTAATAATAAATATTTAACAAATAATTAAAAGATTGATTTTTTGTGACACTTTTACCCATTTATACAGATCGGTTCTACAGCGCAAAATTTTAAATGTTTAGTTCAAGTTTGCTTTACATAATGTCACCCCTTGAATTAAAACGTCAATTTTATTTTAATTAATATTTTTTCATTAATTAAGATTTGATTGATTTCGTTTCATTCATTATTTTGACATCAACAACTTAAATTATTTTTGTTTTACTCTCTTTGCCTCTGCTGTACTCACAATGAAGACACAGGCAATCAAACTTCCGCCTTTCATAATACAAGAAAGCCTTACCGAACACGGACTTCGGAAAAGCGATTTAACGCATGCGCGTTATTTTAACTGTCTCCATCTCATATGTCCAACCTTAGAATTTCAGTTACACAGTGTACTCTGAAGAGCATCCGTAGCATTGCGACAGTCCTCTTTAATGACTGATTTGAAAGTACATTCATTAAAGAAATCAAATATTGCTTAGAACAGCAAAACCTAAGTTTAATCCTCATAATAACATGATTCCCTTGTTCCTCATAATGCTCCTGGACATACGGTTCTGAAGCCCTCATAACAATGCATTCAGTTGTAGAGGTTTTATTCCTTCCATCGAACACCACTTTCATAATCCAATCATTGGATCAAGGAATCATAAAAACATTCAAAGCCTGTTATGTCAGTCATGTTTACATCTCCACGAATAAAGCACTAGCCCAATGGTTTACGAACCTTCTTGCTCAGTGCACCCTTTCATCACTGCTAGACAACCATCCTCCTATCAAAAACTCCATACACGAACACGCATTTAAATTTATCTTATTTTATAATGTTTTTATGAACTGAATACAAAAATGTACGGAAAATATTGATAAATACCAAACTTGAATAAAATTAATATTATAGAATCAAAGTGGTAAATAAAAATTTCCGTCAGATGGAATTTCTCTCTGGAATGAGAAACCTTGCAGTAGACCGGTGATTCTCAACCACGGGGCCGCGACGCTTTTGTATGCTGCCAGATTCTTAAGTGTGCAGCCAAATTTTAGAAATGTATATCGTAAAAATTATAATGAGTTTAATCCTAGTATATGGTACACATGAGAAGTGGCGAAATTCGGTTTTTAAGACATTAATAAGCGCGCCAATCATTTTGTCCAAGCTGATTTTGGTGCTCTGGAGGAGAGCGCATTTCAGAGCATTCAATACATAATTTAAATTGAGAAGTTCTGATTAGTGCAGATGGGAGACTAGCTTACTTATCAGACATTATTGTTTTTTTTAATAACATAAATTCAAGTAAGCAAGGGCCGAAAGAAAATGTATTAAACTCAATAGATAAACTGGTGGGCTTCCAAAAACAAATAACTTTATGGAAGAATAAAGCTCAGGAAGGCAATTAGGAAAAGTTTGAGTCAGTTCCAAAAGATTTTCATAAAATTATTCATAAAATTGTTATTGACCATTACATTAGAGGAGAGAATTATTCTTTATTTCCCAAATTTAGATAATGCAATGGGTGGCAAGTGTTAGTGTTCCACGAGAAATAAGAGTTTTAATTTCTCTGTCACGTAGCCTGATAAGCTGAAGTTCTTAGAAGTGCTGTCATTCAATGTGGTATAAGAACGTAATTAATTTTTACGTTTTTAAAAATAGAACTGTTAATTGCTCAACAGAGAGAGCAATATAAAAGTTATAAATACTTTTTTATTGATTCTGAGTTACTTTTTTAAATCATTTACATCTTTTATTTTATTTCATAGTAATATATCAAACTGATATAATTTATAGTACATTTAAGTCATGTAATTTTTAGTCCATCTAACTGGTTTAATTTTGATACATCTAATGAATAGATCTATGAATGTTTGTCTCTTTATTGTAGCTAAAGAAGATATTTTAATCCATGATTTATTAGCTATCGGCGTTTATTTATGTATTATTAGTCCATTTGAGCGGTACACTTCTTTGGCATTTTAGTAGCCTTTAAAATGAGTATTAAACACAAAAAATTAGAAGCTTATCATTTTCATGGAGAATATGAACTTAGTTACTCTTTTACAAAAATGAATGATAAATGTTTTTGCTTAATCCTTTGATGGTTGCGAGATTGGGAAATACTTTCTTGCTAAGTATGCCAGTCACGGTGAAAACAGAATGAACGTTAGCCCAGATGGGCTATTAATCTTGTAACGGCATTTTTAGTTTAATCAATTAAGCGTTGTGTAACTTTTCAAATTTTTACCACCAAATATTATCGCTCTGCATTATATTTAAAGAAATTAATAATGAAGAATCTGTATGAATGTATGTACGCTTCTCGCATTGTGTAAAAATAACGGTATCTCCAGCCATCAAATTTTACTTAGTCCTCCATCCAAATATGGGCACCTAGAAATTAATTTTGAATTTCAAATTCCTTTTATTATCTATTTCCTATTTTGTAAATCTTTAACGAATTTTTGATTAAAAGCTAAATGATTTCAAAGCGAACAGTAGCAACAATGTTCGGAATAAAACATTTTCTATCTTCAGCGCGTTAGTCTGTCTATTGGAAATTCTAAAGATATGCTGTTTTTAAATATTTTTAGCCCAAATGCTCTCGAAATGTGTATGTGTGTGCAATAAAAAAACCGCCCTTTGGTCGGAATACAAAATCTGAAAGCTTTCACAATTTTTTTAATTCATTTTTGAAGTTCCCCTTTTAGCTATTACCTACGCCTTAATTTTTATTTATTGACTTCAGATACAGGTGCATGTAAGCTATAAATAGCTAAGTTTTGAATCTGATTCAAAATCCAGGAATTATAATGCACGCGGGCATTACTGCTGCGTTGTCGAAGCTGTAGCAATTTCTCATTTTCCCCCTTAAACTTGGAATTATGCTAATTCGAATTCTACCAGTTCTTTCCAAGGTAACGGGGAAGGGGAGAAATTGTTTTCACTTTTTTGGCTCCGAGGGACTGCTCTGTATTTTTTTGGCTCTGAACGGCAGCTCTCATCCCAAACATTCCAATTTTTGCATTCTGTCTTCCAGCTTCTATTAAACTATAGTAAAAGAATATTTTCAAAGTCTTTTATAAGCAATAGCTTGTAGAATTCTGCTTGTACAATATAGCAGTTTCCTAATTTCTCATCTCGAAGCTTTGGGGCACAGTGGTTAATTTACAGAGACGCTGCGAAATACTCCATTACTATATAGATTTGATTGGACTGTCCGGTTACAGAAAAGCCACAATAAACCTACATACCTGAGGAGAGGAATACATTAATGGAAAGCTTTCTTCTAAGAAAATGAGATCATATTCATGTTACTCGTGAGGACTATATGACTTAGAATATGCACGTAACAGGTAAAGAAAGACGGTGACATCAGCCTTTGCCATCATGCTGGGTAGTTAGATAGGTGTAGTCCAAGCTCACCGCTGTACTAGAATCCTCTTTACGCTATGGGTAGGCAAATCGAATCATAAGTGTTCGAGTCGAATAAAAAATGTTCAGTGATCATATTAATTAGCCTCAGAGGAATAATATTTATTCTAAGTGATTTAGAAGCTAGACATTGATGTGTTGCTGTTATGATAAGAAACTGATTTAATAAGCAATGTATATCAGTAAGATTCTTCTGCGCAGGAAGGTTTATAATGTAGGTTGCGAGATCAAACAATAAAAGAAGCTAATGATAGGTTGCAAGATCAAACAATAAAAGAAGCTATTATACCCTCTAAAAGTCATGCAACTCTCACAACATAACCTCACACCAAAACTTAAGCAGTTTATGAGTTCCTGTGACAGTCGGACCCATTCTTTCATCAAAGCTCTTTTCAGGTTCTAGAAGGTTCTGAAGAGGATAAGGTAAACTGCATTTGTGCTCCTAATAAAGCTCTGTACATTTCTCTAGGGTTCTTGAGTTCTAGAGATCTTGTTGTCCAACCCATTCGCTAATATTCGTATTTTCAAAGAATTGTCCATCAGATCTGTACTACGTGTACTTGTGTTGTATTTCATAAAAATTAACTTAGGGCTAACTGCCACTCTGTAAAGTCGAAAACAAAGCTCTCAGATCTTCTGTTTATACCTCGCAGAAATTACAATCTTTGTCAAAGGCATAGAGGTCTGCACACCCAGTCAACGTGATGTCTATGCAGATCATCAAAACTTGGCTGTTTCACTTTGCTCCTCTCTGATGCTAGAGGACAGATGTTAAACCTCTGGCTCTCTATAGATGAAGGTGTGCTTGGAATTAGTGGTCAGGCTAATTCTTGACTCATCTAAGAAAAAAGGTCCCTCTGTGATGCATGGTCGAAAGTCGATTTTAAATAGACTGTCTTTTACACGGAAGAGAGAGACTCGCAAACATCAAGTCATCGTGCAAACAGATCTTAGAACCGTATTTTTGCTTTTTAGAAGTGCAGATTATCCATTATTTATTTTTGGGACGATAACGCTCATCCACATAAGGGTGATCTGTTGGATGATTTTCTTGAAGGTGATGGTACTGAGCGACTGGATTGCCCAGCCCAATTTTTAGACCTAAACTCTATAGAACATGTTTGTTTGTACATGTTGCTTAATTATGCTTGAATATGTTGCTTAATTGTACTTGAAATAACGAATCAATATATTTTATAAGTTACATTTTCGACAGATTGGGAAAATGCCAAATGTTTCATGTTCAAAATGCTGATTTTAAGAAAAATCGATATATCTACAGTAATTTGTAATCCTTATCGAAAGTACCAAATTTATATCATTTGAACATACATTGTAAATATCACTTACATTCATAAATATTTAATTCTAAGTTTGATTAATAGGTAATGTAAAGCCAAAACAAGCAAATATAAGGAGAAATTATTTCTCCTTTCGCTAAACAGCTGTTCATAATGTAGAAAAATTAAGAAAATAACACAAATTTAACAACTGTATTTATATGTAATGAGAAACATCGTATTTTAAATTTGATCTGTATGAAAATACATTTGCGGAGGATTGCTCTTTGGAAAGAAATAGAGAGAAATACAAATACTTGTTAAAACACAGCTTTAAATGAATTAAAAGGGAAACAGTAGAATAATTCCTTAAACATTGTTTCAGGAAAGATTTAAATTTTGCCTTTCCTTTTCCATAAAAGGGAGTTTTAATAGTCTATCATTCAATGAATACGATTTTTATGTTCTGCACATAAAACAGCGATCTTGATATTCTTTCTTAATCAGTGTGATGGAAAGGGTATGTTTTAACATTGCTGGTGATAAGTATATTCAATGTATTTTGAATACGTTTTTAGTTACCGGTTTCAAAGCATCATTCCCAGAATCATACTCGGTAAAAAAATTTAATATATTTTTTGTTGAGTTAAAAAATGTTCCTTTTTCTTTCCTTAAATGTCTGGGAGAGAATTATACTCAATATTGGTGGGCGTGTGGAAAGCTGCTGGTAAGATAACGTCAACACCTTACAAGACTGCTTACAACTTCCAAGCAGTTTATTGATAGGTGGGATGTTTTAATATCCGGCCTCATCGCAGTTTGCATCTGGTGTAATAGTTTTCAGTTGAGATTCTAGCCGAGAATAGAACGTAGTAATATGGTTTAAAATAGCCCACGTTCCGAACTAACAGCTATGCTTACTACAAGTTCGATGAATAAATATAGATTGGTTCACAATTTAATAATTTGATCAGGGAAATTAGCAGAAATAAACTGTAAACGAGGCAGAAAAATAACTAAATACATATTGGTTAAAATTCATTGTGAATTAATTTAAAAAGTTTTCTTTTATGCCTGGGAATACTATTATTAGTACTCGCAAAGATTATGGCACACAAATCAGAAAATAGTCAGAGTAAAAGAAAAAAAAGAGTAGTTCTTATAAGTGTGAAAAATTAGATTCACTTAAGAAATATATTTTAGATCTATGTTTAGCAAAGAACTTCAAAATATGTAATAAATTAAAGTTGATCGAATAAAATTCAATAAACCTGATCATATTGCAAGTGGAATACAGACTCTTTGTTCTGAGAGAATTAAAAGAAATTTTGTTTTTATTTGGACTTTTGCAATTACGAAGCAAAAACTTTTAACAAATTAGTCAACAATTAAGCAATATGTAGCTGATAGATTTCAAATAACGTAATTTTCACTCCTGTATCCCCTTTGACTGTACGTTATTTGTAATTAACTTGTACCTATAGATAAATGTCAAGTACTTAAGTTAATATGTTTATTCCGTGTTCGTTAATGTCCGCTTTCCGATTATGAAAAGGAAGGTTTTTCATATTTGAACTGTCAAATCTTTTATATATATGTATAAAATGCTCTTGCTTAAAGAGTAATATATATATTCCATATATTTCCATATAAAAGTAT
>KK120680.1:190180-263312 GCA_000611955.2 Stegodyphus mimosarum | reverse complement strand
TTGCTTCGCAGAGCAATTCGCGGAAGTTGGCCTCTACCGAAAAGGGTGCGTAGCAAGGTATACTAAATACTACCGCACTTTAATTTATTTTACAAAGCAATCACGTAGTAAGCACTATGGCTTATAAATTTAAACTGCTAGCTGGTCAGGCGAACGTTGAGCAGCGTGACCGTGATCTGAGGCAAAGCTCTCACACACCGAGAGGTTTCTACCTCTGCTTAAATAGTGCATGGCTGAACTTCAAAAATTAGCATAAGCTAAAAACGCGCGCTTCTTCTGACAGGAAGTTGAAGCAGAGAGGAGATAGAAAAGATTTAAATTAAAATAAACTTGGTTAGTTTAACTAAAACCTTACACAATGATTAGTAACTAACTTTTACAATGTTGTGTCATTCTAAATAAACAAAAAGTTTTAGCGTGTTTTATGTATTATTGTTTCCAATAATCTCAATGTTTTATCGTAAGCGCTTAATCGGCCTTCGAATAAAATTGCAAATTGTTATTTCTTGAACAGCAACCAGATTTGAGGAAATCAAAAAATTGATTTTACACCCTAAAACAGAAAGCTATAAAATTAACTGCTAAATTACTATCGATGTAATAAAAATAAAGAAACAATAAAGAAGTAATGTGTCTAGTCACCAAAGCAAACTTTCTCTCATGATTCGCTGAGAAAATATAAAAAAAATTCATAAAACGTATTTTATATATTAAAGAGACATTTTTGCATAATGTTACATTTTCCAATATTCCGAAAAAAAAACTGTATAATTTTAATTTTAAAGCTTATTATGTATTCATATGTTCATATGTTCTTATTATATATGTTCAAGACCCCCTAGATGTTCCCATATCGACCAGAACCATTTGCAGTCGATTGGTGGCTAGTGGCCTGCATTGGCGGTGTCCGTTAATAAGACTGCCATTGACCCCACATGGAAACATAACAAAACATGTACTAGTAATAGCAGATGTAGTAGTAATAGTAATAGATGTAGTAGTAATGGTTTGTCAAGACGCAAATGTCTTGACAAAACATGACGACAATGTCAAGGCTTAAGTCACCTTTAGTTCGTATTCAAGGCACTATGAAGGCCAGTCGATACATTGATGATGTACTACGGCCGCTGACAGTCCCCGACCTTCAAGGAATGCCAAATGTACTTTATCAGCAGGATAACACCAACCACATACTGCTAGCATCAGTCAACGTGCTCTGCAAGGTGTACAGATATTTCCTGGACACCGTTTTCTCCGGATCTCTCACCAATCGAACACATTTGGGATGCGATTGGACGCCTTTTGCAGGCCCTGCCATTGGTCCGTTCAGGAGACGAATTGTGGCAAATGGTTGAGAGGGAATGATGAGCCATTCCTCAGGACACCATCTGTAGTCTCATTAACTCTGTACCTAGAAGTGTTGCTTCATGTATTGCCTTCCAAGGTGGTTCTACAACCTACTGAGCTGGTGTTCTACAACCTACTGAGCAAGTCTATGAAATTAGTTCAAGTTCTGTTCATAATCTGGATAATTCTTCGAATGTAAAATGCAATACTGAGCCTCAATTTGGGAACCTACGAACTCAAACCTTTGAACTAAAACATATGAAGTCAACATGAACTAGAACTACAAATTAAACGTATGTACCAAGAACTAGAACAATGAATTTATACTAACGAGCTTATACCAACACACTTTAGGTACTCATCAAAATTTAAAATCAATATAATATACAAAGGCAATGTCCATTCAGTATAAATTTATACTACAATGTATATATATCTAAATTATTCATACAAACTTTATGTATATTCTTATGTATGCTACATTCTTAAGTATGTAATATCAAATTTCAATAAATGCCGCACGCCTCAGTGGGGGGTAGCTCTAAATAGAAGTGCAAAGGGACAATACCTATTTTACTTATAGGAAACATTGGCTGTCCCTTTCATTTCATCCAGCCAACTAACCAACCTACTGAGCATTACAGAATGTAATGCCAGCAACTCCAAGTGTATTAATTGTAAACTATCAAATGATGTAAACAAAACTAATTTCAATACTAGTCACCCGGCATATGCACGCAACTGCCCTACGTACCAAAGAGAAATAACAAAAATCAAAGCCAGAACTGCATAGCGATATAATCTAATTATTCTAATTATACAACGATATTACCTACTATCCAGAGGCATTGTAACAGCAACTCGAAAACAATCAGTAATACCAGATAAACAAAGTATTGAAACTATCTATGCATTCCCCCACTTCCTGCAACTTCAGAAAAGTCCCAGGATATCACAAATGCTTTTGATTTGAAAGCATTAAAGATGCTCATCTAGCTGGACATCCAAGAAGAGTTCGGATAAAACATAGTAATTCCTGAATTTGCGACCATTTCAGAAGTCTTATTATAGAATGAAAATAATATGGCAACAATAGTTGCTGATTATTTTGCTGTTGTTATTCCCATGGACGAAACAGTTGATAATGAAATTAGTTTCAGTTGTGCATTCGGTCTGAATTCTTCGATTGTAAAATGCAATACTGAATGTAATAAAACTTGAATAATATTGAAATATTAAATAATATTTAAATAGAAACAGTACTTCCAAGGAACAATATTGTTACTGTCATTTTATTTACGAAAGATGTAGAAGATACATATAATAAAGCAGATAGCTTTATTATATGTATACAGTGAAACTAATAAACTTGAAATTAAAACTATCAGCTCAAATGATGAATCTAGATCTGACTTAATACTTGAAGAATCAGTAACAACAAATAAACATAATAGTGATGCCATGCATTTACCACTTCTCATTATTCCAGAATAGTCTCAGGCTAACACAAATGCATCTGATCTGAAAATGGTAAGTGAGTTCATCCTTAAGCTTTCATCTAGACTGACATCCGGGAAGACCCCAGATAACAACAGAGTATCTACTGAATATAGTTTCATTTCATAAGAACCATTACAGAATGAAGATAATATGGCAATATTAAATATTGATAATTTTGCTGTTATATTGCCAAAGATGAAACAGTTGATTATGAAATTAGTTCCAGTGCAGTGTTCAATTTGGATAATTCTTCGAATGTAAAATGCAATACTGACCCTGTCAACTTTAACCTTCGAAAACTACTACAAACTTGAACCTTTGAACTAAAACATAGGAAGTCAACATGAACTAGAACTACAAACTAAAAGTATGCACTAAGAACTATAACAATGAACTTATTCCAATAAACTTATTTAGGTACTTATCAAAATTTAAAATCAATATAATATGCAAAGGCAATGTCCATTCAGTATAATTTTATACTACAATATATATAAGTCTAAATTATTCATACAAATTTTATGTATATTCTTATGTATGCTACATTCTTAGTACACTTTATGTATATGACCAAATTTCAATAAATGTCGCACAGCTCAGTGGGGAGTAGCTCTAAATCGACGTACAAAGGGACAATACCTATTTCACTTATGGGAATCATTGCGTGTCCTTTCATTTCAAACGACCAACCTACTCAGCCTTAGTAAACAATGATGTAAACAGATCATGTTTGCAAAAATGATTTGTAACGTGGGGACATCACGCCTGTATCTACTGCAATATCTAATGTTCTGACACATGATGCCTGTACCCACTACAGTAGATAACATCTTGAAATAAGCACCTGTACAACTATGTATATCACAAAAAGCATATCGTGCAGTGTAATCCATTTTACTTCTGCTAATTTAACGCTGAAGGATAGGAGGGCCGTTGACGCCACGGGAGGAGGCATAACTTGTAGTGTTGGCTGGAGTCACAATTTCATCACGACTCGAGGAACATTTCCGAAATGTTGTTTGTTTTCTAGTTAGTGTGTGGGTGTTTCTAGTTATATTTACCCTACTCACCTAGGGGAAATATTAGGTGGCCCCCTTCACTTTTACATTATATTGTATTACATAACCTATTGCGCCGACGTTGTCTTCGTTCTGTATAATGCATATTGTTTCGAAATAAAGGTCATATATTGTTCGTTGCTGTCTTTCTCTGTTTGTCGAGTTTCATCACTTTCTGGCCACTTTCTGGAATTGCATTTTCAGCGTCTGGTAGTGTATTATGGTATTATAAGGTTAAACTAAATTTATTGATTAAGACAATTTGAACCTGCGATGAACGAATTTAACTGCCGCGATTTGAACCGAAGTCGAACTAGCTGTCTTCAACGATTTTATCGCTCGCGGCCTGGAACTTTACGTTTTTGGAATTTTGGTAATTTGATTCAGTTCGTTAAATGCAATTGCAAAATGAATTCTCACAATGGGTTCAAAACTTAAACAAGAAATTCATTTCTCAATATAAAATTCTGAAACTGTTGAAGATGTCATTTTGAGTTCCGTGCAACGAAAAGCGCACTCAGTGGAAAGGTAATGCATATGCAAATATTAAACCAGGACGTCAAAGGGTACATTAAGGAACGTACAATACGAGGAGTCAGCAAGTGCAGGGCAAAACAACTTAAAAGGAAAAAAGGAAAGCGAATTTTCAGGAATTCTTCTGCAAGTGAGACTATACGTACAATTATGGCTACAAGATACCATCAGGATGCCTTTATATGTGTTAAAATGTTTTTCAAGTTTTAAGAGGGGCGTAGTTTGACGTATGTCACTCAATACTTTGGAACTGATAAAAGTGTTGTTTCAAAAGCTTGAAAAGCCTTCCAAACGGCCGGTACAGCTCTTAGAAAAGATGTTGTTGGTCAGCCCCTCCAAAACAACTGTGACTAATGATTTATATATCGCCCTTCAGGCGAAATCGAAACCAGACAGCAGACAACATTGCTCAGTGAATGTGCACGGCAACTGGTAGACAGATGTCCCGGTTTACTGTGACCAGATGTCTTCATAAAGGTGGCCTATTCGCCCGTTGCCCCAAACGCTGCACATCACTGGCAGCAGTCCACCGGCTGTACCTTTTTTAGTAGTGTAGAGAACAGAAAGTCCAGACACCTTATCTATGGAGTCACATTTTCTTTACCGACGACAGTCGTTTCAATTTGATAACTGATTCTCGGTGCCAGTTGATACGGTGGGAGGTAGGGGTACTCTTCCATCCTATTAAGATCGGGGTAACAGATGTTGGGGTGGTCTTGGCGTGCTTGTATGGAGAAGCAATATGATGAACGGACGAATGGAGTTCCAGTTTCCAACAGAGATTCATTTACCAAATGAATAACATTTAACGATAACAAAATGAATAAATAATGAACATTTAACGACAAACCGAAAACATCATAAACAACAGTTGCTTCCTATTACGCGAAAATTGTCAGCAGACGGTAGATCAGTACATAATATTTATTTGAAAATTATTTTTAGCTTTTTTCCTTGTATATTGTATAAAAATAATCTCAATCAGTAGTGAATTTAACCTGTCTTTTTCATTTCTGCACAGTGCTCGGATATCAAACAACATGATATAAATATCTTTCTAAAATATTCTGATTCTGATTTGAACAATATCTTTCCAAACTATACTGAGTTTATTACTGTGATAAATTATCCTTTCCCATATGCGTCTCTCGTCCAGGGTGTCATTGGTCCCGATTTTGTTTTCATGTATGACAATTCACGGCCACACGACCCATGCTGTTGAGGAGCTCCTGTGAAGTGAAGATATCCACAGAATAGATTGGCCAACGTGCTTCCCTGATTTAAATCCCACTGAAGAGGTGTGGAGTACTTTAGGGAGATGCCTGTAGGCAAGATCGTACCCTCCAGAGCATCAGAACGGAAACAGGTGCTCTTCGAAGAATGGAAACTCTTACCCAAAGAATTTTTAGACAATTTAGTCTTGAGTATCGACAGAGGATGCGATTGAACCTATTTGCAGTTAGGTAAGCACATGATGTTCTTACTAAGACACTCTAGTTTGTTGACCTTCCTATTTTTTTTCGGGGGTGGGGGACAGACAGTTTTTTGTACCAACGCCATTCTGTCAATAAAGCCGTTTTCTATTCGTTCCGTACTGTATGCGTACTACTCATTTTTACTACTATACTTTCCTATGCTTTAAATATTACAGTTTTTCCTATACAGTGCGAATTTTGTGTTCTCTACTTGATGTTTTGCGAAATTACGGCAAAAATCAGAAATCAGAAAAGTTGCTTAAAATTTGGAGACTAGAGTACTTTTACCATATTTTACTACACTTCATGTATGTTATACATTCAGAACTTTTTCAGGGATTGCATTCCCATCAATTCACTTAAAACTTTAATTTTTTTTAAATTGTGAAAATTGGCAGGAAAAATGTATTTCTTTTCGCATTTTATATATTCACTCATTACTTTATATTACTATCGCGTGAATCTTTCAAGTAGCCTATTTTCCAAATTTTCAAACTTGCATTTTGAAAATTTTGATGTTTGCGGAAAATCAGTTATATTGCCAAGTTACACTACATTTACAGATTTTTAACTGCCTATCTGCAGAATATTTTTTTGTTTATTACATGCTCCTTCATTATGCACTACATACAAAAAGAAGGATGCCCCCGTGGAAGTCTTTCTAAGTAAACCTGCCTCGTATCCACGTTATACATGGGGAAAACCGCGAAAACACAGATACAGCCAGCTTCTTCGCCGATGATCGAATTCCGGACTGAATAACCAGTGCTCAGCAGCTTTTACGGATCGTCCACTAGTAGGCTGAAGTACAGAATATTAATAATTAATGTTTTTACTATTATATATTTCTAGATGGATAGATTGATGCCTATGTTTTCCAAAAAAGCATATTTAAGGTTGGACGACCTTCCTTGTGAGTTGGGCTTAGAAAATAGTTAGATTTAATTTAGCACTCAGTCAAAGAGTTCAACGGCCTGTTATTACTACTACATGTTTTATTTGTCTACTGAATAATATGAATAAATTATTTGTGTATTGAGAGTCTACTATGATTGTATTAATTGTAAAAGATAGAGTCATAAGACACCTCAATCAACATATTTCAGTCAGCACCTAAATTAGCATCTGCTTTAATTAACGATACATCTGAACCATTGGCTTAGTTTGTATAATGCAAAAATCCTTCAGGTGATAACGGAAAACTTCAGGTGGTGTTGTTACATTTCGAAAATAAAACTAAAAAACCATTTACAGGGAAAGCTGAACATCTAGAGCTATATGAAATTATGATCATTCGTTCTATATGAAATTAATGATGATTTAGAACATTCGCTTTCGAATGAGCTGAGTATTCAGCTGAAGCAAAACGTTTAGGGTGGCTCTTGGCTTTAGTATCATTTTAAGCTAATCTTTTATGAAAGCTGTGTAAACACGCCCCACTCATTTTAGATGGGACATCATATAAGGCATTGCTGCCTAGCTTAAATTTATTCCCTAAGTAGACCTTAGGTTGGAGTACTTAGTGGTTATTTGAGTATTATATTTATTGTGTGTATCAAGACGATGAGTTGCCACCAGTTAATTAAATAACATAATGCATCTTTAACCAAATGTAAAATCATCTTTACTCAAATAAAGTCCTGAGTTGTAGGTTATAAAATTGGACAGAAGTTGCTATTTACAGATCAACTGTGTAGCATTCATTATTTTAATTAACCAAGTTATTTTGAGTTTGAACTTTCCTATCGATATCTCAAAGTTTCAGTTGCTGCCCGAATTTAGCGCGAGCGAGATATTTATGCAAATGGCATATATCTGTTAGCAGTTTAAAAGGCAGGAGTTAACGAGAGGAAAAACAGAGCCTTGGATTTATCGCCGTAAGGCTGTGCGCGCAAAGATTTCCTCTGTCTGCTGAAAGTTCGCCTTCATAAGCATTTGCAATTATTAGTGCTTGCTAGTGAAATTCGCATTTATTGCATTTCACTAAGAGTTACGCTTCCCTCGCCGTCCTACTTAAAGTTAAGTTAGGTATCTGAATTGTTAACACACTTTATTTCATATTATTTTAGTTCAGCCCAAGTAGTGGCTTACTCTCAAGTTGGAGAGTTGTAATTATTTGAATTAAAGGGTCACTTTAAACCCTCTTTCTGGCTTTGTAGTTCTTCAACACTAAAGGACATAGCCTAGATTTGCTCACTGTCCTTCACATAGGGTTTCACAGCATATGCTGAGCAAGAAGATTAAGAGATTTAAGGAGAAACCTTATAACTGTATAGCTTAAAAGTTCTATTTCAAGAAGTCCAACTTATTCGATATGAGCTCCTGGAAATGTACTGCACCTGTCTGTCTGTTTTCTTCTATAAAGTCAGAACTGTCACATAACACATGCAATCTTCGCTCAGAATCAAATGACAGTGAACGTTTTAACAACGTGTGACAGCTCACATCAACGGAAGTCAGTTTAAATAATGACCAAATTTGCTTAAACGTGTAATATTTATAACAGTCTCCCATCTCTTCTTCGAGGTTATTAATCCACACTTTCTTCTGAATTGAAGTATTGGAAAGGACAAGCCAGATAGGATAACATAAAGCAAATATTTTAAAATAGCTGGCTATAAATTTATCAGAAGGTTGCAATGGAACTTAGACCACTTGAAGCCTAAGGAATAAATTAACCATAGCGTGCTTTGATAGGTTAGTAATTATGACTCCTTAATAGATACAGAAGTACTGATTTCAACTGCGAGCAAAAATGAACTCTTTATAAACTTTAAACATATATCAATGAATATGAAAGTGATGTGACTGAAGTGTTAATGAAATAAATGCATAATACATATTAAAATGAATTTAAAGTTCTAGTTAGTTTTTACGTTTGCGAACCTAACCGATTCTTTTCTGTAATGCGTTGCTGAATAAATGAAAAATTGAAGCAAAGTGAAGATTTCTTTAAGTTATCCTACCTAAATCTAGGATGTGACAATCTTTCCAAGACTATATACTGTATTAAGAAAGGCAGTGAAAACACTATCAACAACACCTAATGAATATGTGTGAAAGTCGAACAAAGTAAGTTTACTAACCTTCAGGTAAATAATGAACATTCAACTATAAACCGAAAACATCATAAACAGCATTTGCTTCCTATTATGCGAAAATTGTCAGCAGACTGTAGATTAGTACATAATAAATATTTGAAAATTATTTTTAGCTTTTTTCCTTGCATATTGTATAAAAATAATCTCAATCAGTAGTGAATTTATCCTGTCATTTTCATTTCTGCACTCGGATATCAAACAGCATGATATAAATATCTTCCTAAAATATTCTGATTATTCAAATCAAAATATTCTGATTCTGATTTGAACAATATCTTTCCAAACTACACTGCTTGTTTAAAGCGTCATTAGAAAAGAAATATCAGAACAGAGAACAAAATGATGAATAAAATACTCCACTTCGTTTCAGATTTATAGGTGAGAATTAAGAAAGCAGAATATTTTACAGATAATTTTCTTCTTAACCTTCACTGCAACACCATATGGTTTTAGATTTCGTTATTACAAATTTCTAGATGGCAACGATAACAAATTCAATTATTGAGTTGAATGCGGTAAAATGTTTCATCAGAAAATAATTTGATATTTTCTTTAGAAACTTTTAGCAAAGTGATAATTTCTTGAATTAGAAAATTGGACGAATCGCAGAGCAAAAATATCTGCTTAATGTTCGATCAAAACCAGATTTCTTTCATATCTTTTGAGTCTCCGAAGAAATTTGCTAGATGGTCTGGAACCCTGACATTTCGGTTCAAAGAGTCTACGAAGTAAGCCAATTTATTTTGGCGGTCTGCCCAGTTTAGAAAAGCCATGTGCATAATCATGAATAGAATGATAAAAAAAGTACCATTTTAAGAGTAAAGCTTTACCTTTGGCCTTAAATAAAGTTTAACCTTTATTATGTTCTCGAAAGGTTCCCATACATGTGAGGTTTAATACATTTATGCAGGTATCTTTTCAAATAATACGTACGCTTCCTGAAGATATATAATTCATCACAATTTTCTGAAGATTTATATAGGTTTTGCTGCAATTACAAGTGTTGCGTACTCGTACAGTTAATAAAATGCAAAAATTTATCAATTTCATTTAAGAAATCCTCATTTGAATTCCCTCTGTGAAGCTTTGCTTGTTGAAGATGAACAGATTGAAGAGTTATACAGAGTATATCAGTACAGCGGTTACAGTCCAGCGGAGAGACACAGTACTGCTAGACGATGGCAAATCACATAGCAATGAGTGATCGGAAACGCTTAACTATTATTTTGTAAATAATATGTAAATATATCTGTGAGTTATTATTTTGATACGTATTGCGTAAAAAATTTCTCATAATATCTGGCATAGTATTTGATTCTATGAAAGTGATGTAAATAATCCTATAATTTATGCAGCGAAACTTTTAAGCTTATAATATACTTTTCATTTGTAGCAATTAGGGATTCCAATGTAATTCTTGCAACGCACTTATATACCCATGTAACTGAATAACAATTTTTTAAATTATGTCTCATATCCTACCGGGCTTTGGTAACTGTGCACAGTTAGTAGATTTTCTCCTCCAGAGCACAAGGAGTGAAAGCCTCTTGTCATAACACCACGCCTGTTTTCCTCACGGAGGTGCAGAGTACAGAAAAAAATACTACATTTAATCTAAAGTCATTTTATGCTCTTTCATGAAAGAATCTACTTGATGTAACTACTTTCAAAATCTTGTGCTATCTATTTACTTAAGAAAACTCTTCATTTTATGGACGACTTTTCTGAGCGAATTATTTTACCATGCAAACTCACTGAAATACAGATATTTTAAGTAATTCCTGAATTTTATATTACATTAATAGTTAGCTTAAATGATTCATGCACGTATAATATTAAAAAGATATATATTAGGAAGAATTATTAGGAAAACCTGTCTGTCTGCATCAAAGAATAAATTCAGCGCTTTGTTTCTTTATTTGAACTTTTGTCCTGATTATTTCACTAGAAAAATTCATTACCGCTTACATAGCTGCTAGCTTGAAATTAATTCTAAAATATTAAATTGTTATTGATGAAAAATTAACAAGTAGAGTATTTTTAATAGAAGCATAATATTCTTTGGCTTTTAAAGAATGTTAAAGTAAAGCTCGTTTTCTATTGAATTTCACGGGCAAAATTAAGCAACTTCACGGAGTTTCAGAAATTAATTTCGAAGTGTGCTCAAATGCTGTTGAGAAAAATACAATATTTTTTCCCCTTTTGTCAGAAATAAATTGCATGAGTAGAAATTTCCCGAAGGACATTTGGAACAAATTATATAACCTCCGTTTTCAGCCATTTTTCTGTCAGAATAAAAAATAACCTGACGGCTGGAAGCATCAAATTAGATACAAATGCATATCATTTGTGCAAAGATGCGTAAAATACGCATCGCAACAAATAACTTGCAATGATTTCCAGTTGCGCTTCGTTGGAACAAAGATGGATTGAAAAAGCATTTTCTAAGATTTTTCTTTTTATGATTTCGTATTCTGCGAGAATTGAAAAGACTGAGACTAAAAAATACCACTTTCCCACTTCTTAAAGTAATAATTTTTGTTTTTATGGAAAATGAGAAACCTATGATTTCGGAAAAATTTCTTTTTTGAAAGCCTCAGAAAAAGAAAAAGGCTCAAGGATTTTTATACAGTTTTGGAAAACCATCTATTGTCTACTTAATCCTTTCTAACTCTGTAAACCTAACTCAATTTAGTGAATCAATAAATTATCTCTGTTAATGAATAATGGTAATCCTACATTATCCAACAACAATGACAAGAATTCCCAAGTATTGTCAACATAGTATATGAAAGCCTGAATTTTATTATTCGCATTTTAATACCTTAAACATTAATGTAAGATCGCTGTTTACAACACTACGTAACATATTCCGAATGAATTTTTCTACGCAGTTATTGGTGTGGTAATAAATGCTATGCAATGCCTTCTTAGATATGCTTTATTTCAGTTACCAGCCAACGTAAAGTTTGAAAATTATTATAATAATTCTATGTTAATTTATTAAAACCATGACGCACAGTAAAATAATATTAAGAATAGGTTCAAACTTCAGGAAGTTTTATATCTATAGGTGACGTTCTCGGTGATCGTTTCTTTCATATGAACGTCATTTTGAAATTGTCTGCTGTGAATTACAGTTTCAAAACACCTAAAAAGAAATTGAAAATCCACTTCTCCCTCCTCCCGAATGCTAAATAATTTGAACCGCTTTATAGAATTAAGTGATCTTTTATAAAGAACATTGTTTGGCACATAGATCTACGGTTATTTCCGAATAAGGAAAATATAACTATATGTAAGTATATACTTTCATTGATGTTATGCTCACAACTGACAGATTATGATGGATAATAACACCTATTATTTACCGCATAGCCTATATAGACACATATTCAAATATTTCTATTTAAATGTAATTTAAATAAAGACGGAGTATTGCTATACGAGACACAGTGAGTTTTATACCATATGTCTCATATATGAGTTTGAGCAAAAGCTTGGTTTGGTTTATTTGATTATCACGAAACACTTCAATTTTATCTGCTTAAAGGTAATGATGTCTTCGTGGAGGACTTTGTAACGAAAATTGGCTTGCATCCACGTTACCCATGGGGAAAAATGTGTTCAGCAAAATTACCGCTTGGCTGCTTTTGGCTAGTTGAGCAAATGAATAAAGATAACAAATTATTAAAAAAGCCAGTTAAATAAACATTTAAAACGTTAAGATCATGATATACGCGTTTCTTAGGAAAAAAACTTTCGCATAAAATTCGCAAATTATAGAACTTTATCGGCAATCTAGTTATAGGAATACCAGTTATAAAAAACTGTTTATAACTGGAATATCATTAAAGAATAATGTTTATAACTGGAATATCATTAAAAAATAATGTTTATAACTGAAATATCATTAAAAAATAATGTTTATAACTGGGAACTGTTAACATTACATGAGAGCTGTCTTAGCTACAGTTGTATAAAATAATAAAGTGACAGAGAATAAGTAAAATGTAAGTGCCAAATATCTAATTGCCAAATATCCATCAGGATACAAGATAGCAGGCGCATAACTTTGCACATTTTTTGAAAAATGTGCTTTTAGTTTATAAGATATTTTTGGAGGTTGTTAATATTATTATCTGGGATACTGTTTTGTTAATAAAGAAAACTTTATGTAGAATATTCTGAAGAAAGGATTTCTCCACAGTCACAATGCAGTAAATAAGTAATCCATGCTTACATGAAAATTTGTGAAGAAGGTGTATCTTCAATTGAAGTGAGTTACTGATATTTTGAGCCCAAGATCAATTTACGAAATCTAATTGAGTGTAGGTCTTCCTTAATCGTTGTTGTTCCAGGCTTCTTACCATTGTTGCAGTTTCAGGTTTTCAGGTAAAAACTATGACCAAGATATCTCTTATTATAATGGCGTTAATATACTAATATCAAAAAGCGAAATTCGAAACATTTTCGATTTTAATAACTAGTACATATTCAAAAGTCTTTATGTTAAATGTTATTCATATTAAATGAAAATGCGTTAAATAAATAATCAGTATTGTGTATTAAATGGTACTATGAACAATCGTAAAAGCTCCGCTGCCTAAACCAAAAGAAAGTAAAAAAAAAATTAACAGCTTATGATTTTATGTTTTCATTTGTTTTATTACTAACAAAATAGCTTTCAACATAAATGCATACATTTAACAGATCGGTTTACTAAGTTTAAACTTTAGAAGCAGGAGCATCCATTCATTCTAATGATGACACTAAACATAGGCTTAAGTAACTAAAACGTGCTGTAAAATAAAAATTAAAATATCTGGTTGTAACGAACGCTTTTCACCAAAAAGCGTTGTTAATAAAATTAGAAAAAAAAACAAGAAAGCAATACCTTAAATGCGGGTAGTAATCACTATCCAAATCTATGATTTTCTGCCAAGGTTTTGGTAGTTTTTCAAAGCCTTTGGCTCAGAAACTTGGTGGCCGCGAATCCAAAAACAGATCGACCTCATTTCGGACGTCCTGTGAAGAATGGAGGATAGCGGTAAGATTTAGCTGGAAGTGTAAAAAAATGCAGACATCTTAAGCAGCGATGTCGGGGTATATGTTGGCTATGACAAAAGATCCCATTCGAGTCCGTACAGAGTCCATCCGGTGAATGCAGACACATGTGATCTTGCATTAACTTGATGGAACGTTATTTTTTTGCCCGGAACTCAGTTTCATATTTTTTCATGGTTGCAGAGTCAGCCCGGACTATCATCTCGCTGTACATCTTATTGTCAAGGGTTTTACCTTTCTCATATATTCTTTGTGGATAATACCACGGCAATCCCACCAGATATAAAGCATGACCTTTTTGTTAGTCAAATTGCGTTTTGCGACGCTTCCGACGGCTTCATCGGGAGCAAACCAACCCCCTTTTCGGCCTCTGTTGTTGAAGTAAATCAACATTTCATCACAAGTGACGATCCGGTGCAGAAATTTGTTCTTGCGTTGATTTCGCGCAGATTTGTCTATGCCCGAAGACGTGTGTCCTTATCTGCTTGAGTCAGCTCATGCGGCATACGATGCATAGGGTGATTAACAGGCATGGCATTAACGTCTAACGTCTTAGCAAGCTCTCGAGTAGTTGCATAATGATCTTCCACAAGTTCTCGCAGATGGTCCTCAGCAACATCATTAGGCCAGGCAGAGCGCTCTGCTTCTTAAATGTAATAGTCCTTGTTTTCGAGCTTTCGTCACCAAACCTTCACAGTGTCATATAATACAACATTAGTAGCTAAATCTGTATACATGATTTGGTGAAATTTTGTAACTGACTTTATAAGGTATTTATCCCGCCTTCTTAGCATGCCTTCGTGGTGTAGTGGTCTGCACACTGGGTTGTAAAAAACCTTTACGTCATATGAAAGAAATGAGAAATTCATAGAGTTTCTCTTCTTCGGAAGAACGATCTGCCGTATATTTTCAATACCAGGACATTCAGTGCTTTCGCTCTGCGACAAAAGCATTTAAAAATGTGAAATCAGCGTAGCAACAGGCTCAAACCACCAAGTGTCCGTATGTGAAATATCACATCAGATTAAATTTTAAAGAGGGCTCCACTTGTGGAAAGTAGCGCAGGAATATACCCTTGGGATGTCAGAATGGTTCTTTGAAGTACGCAGACACATTGAATTTCCCTTTCGCTGAAAGCATAATTTTCAGCTTATGTAATAATAGAGTAACATAATTCTCTTGAACGTTATTGGAAACGGCTTCAGAAGATAGATTGTTTATTCATAGCCATTCTCCATTAAGATGCGTCCAGAGAACAATTTGCTTTAAGTTCTTTCTGACTCTTTCTGGCCCTAGTTGACTTCTGACGTTTTATAAAAGTTGAGGGTCTTATAAGCTATTAGGTTGGAGATAATATAATGTAGAAAAGAATGATAACTCAAAAACGATTATATAATGAAGATGAACTGCGAAAGCGCATCAAAATTGGCTGTGACTATGCGGAACTAAATAACTGAGTTTTCAATGCAATAAAATTAAGTAAGGAACTGGATTAGTTTTGTAAATTAAATTGCTTGAACCTTTCTATTTAAGGGGAAACGTCACTAAAATGACATATTTCCCGAATTTAAATGCTAAAATAGTTTGAATGCGATTTCTGTAATAGAGGTTTAGATTCATTTAAGCCGATAATCTATAGATTATGGAAAACGGCCTAATAAATCTCGGTGGTGCTACATATTATTATAACGCTTTAGCCGCCTGAACCAATTCCGTTAAAATGCTTGAAAAATAATCCTCCTGGCCTTGACCAATAGTGGAATGCGGGTAAAAGCGATTAAAAGGATAAATGGCCCTCAAAATAAGGGTTCCTCTTAAATGGGAAATTCGTATGCAGAGGATATCCTATACGCGCCAAACACCAGCTCCTGTTGCTATAGCAATGTCTGCTCGTTCCAAATCAAATTACGGGCGTCTTTTTTATGACACGTTCTTCTCGCAGACTTGTTTGAGATGTCTGCGAAAAATTTGCGTTTTCAGATCTTTCAGGCATGATTTATTACTGAGATATAAAAAATGGAGCTCCTCGAAAATTATATTTTGGCAACAGACATAATGACTTTATTTTTGACGTTAGCTGAATAAGAAAAATTCTACAATTTGCTCATTCTTTTTAAACTGTGTAATCGTTTTATATTTGATATTTATAAATGATATTAATGTTTTTATTGATAATGAAGTAAAATCCTATTTATCCAAACTATTCTAAAAAAAACTGTTTCGAATTTTTCTTTTTTTGCTGGGAGGGCAGGGGACACTAATAATAATTCTTCCAGAGTTAAAGGTAGAATTAATTACTGATAACATTAAGTAAGTAAGCTTAAGGAAAGTAAGCTTTTAATGTGTTACCTACGTATCAGTATTATAATATATTTACGTATTTATGTTATTTAATAATGTGATTTGTTTAGTTATCAGCTGACGCTTGACTAAATATAAAATCTGCTGAGACCCGACCTTAGTTAAGAAACGGTTGTGAAAGCTCTTTTCTGTACACATCAGTTTCGACAATTTTCATTTTTAAATGCATTTGTTTTAAATTTTTTATTTCTAACTAAACAACACTAAATAATGATTGTTAATTACAAAAACGTATCAAATTTTTATTGCAGCCATTATTTTTAAATTAATCAATATCCCATTCAATTAATCAATACAAAAAATTAATCAATACCTTAATCTTAATACCTTAATAATCCTTTTTGTATTGATCAATTTAAATTAATCAATACAAAAAGGCACGATGAAAGTTGATATTATTATATAGTATAATTGCAAAGTACATACCAAGAAAATATTCTCAACTTATAAAAAAATGAATAATTAAAATGATTAATATAAAAACAATAAATCTTAATAAATCTCACAATAAGATGCAATTAAAGCTTCCCCTTTCAGAATTTTATTCTCCAATAATATCAGCACGTATATTTGCTCATTGACAAATTACTTTACCAGAACTACAAAAATTCCCCTTAGCGTAATTCAAAATGATTTCAAATTCATTTGAATCTTCACGATTTCTATTTTGAACTCTAAAAATCTTAAGCTATCTTTCATGCAATGTAAATCTTATTTGTGATAATCGATCAATTAATGTTTTTACCCCTATTGGGGGGGGCACTTAGCCAACTTAGATTCGGCCACTATATTGAGGGCTGGGAGGGATGGCCATTTTATTGTTGAAGCACATAATAAGCGAGCCACCGTTACCTCCTCCAAAGGGACAGACAATTACAGCGATGCCTTCTCCGGGATTCGAACCCGGTACCATCGGCATCGCAATAAGCTTCCCTACCCACGATACCATCTAGGCGACTCGATCAATTAATGCAGATACTTGAAATCATTTGAAGAGATATTTATTTCATAATATATTCTCTAAAAATAACAGCATACTTCACAACCTAACAAGTTTAGCTGTTTTCGTTTTATCTGGTTAATTGTACAGAAAAGAAGAAAAACTATTTTTTTTATTTTGTTTCACTATAGAAATTTGGAAAAACTACACACTCGTTTTTGCCCGGACACGAATCCTGGATAAGTCGCTTAGCATTTCTAACCCTACTAATGTTTTTAGTATTTTTGTATGATAAAGAAGGTGCTAAAATCTATTAATTCAAAAGGTCGCTGATGATAGGAGAAAATGCATAAGAAGCTGGCGAATATTCAACAATTTTTAGCCCTCGGACATAACTAATATGAAGCACGGATCCCTGGCGATTGGATAAAAATAGTCCCACGTTTATATTCCTTCAGTCTTCCACGATATATCCTTCAATGGACATATACATAAGAAACAGTTCATTTTAGGTAGCCAAAGGCAGTAACGCTTCATGATTACCCCAAAGACGTGCATGACTATGTATATATCGGCTATATTTCATTTTAATCCATTTCGTTACTTGTTTGCTATATTACTTAGCACATTTCTTTTTAACATCATTAATTACATGTCAACCAAGTCATAAATAAATTGTATTATATCTAGCATAATATAATGTTCTAATTGCGTTATTTACTCATAAACTTACTTATCGTATATCAGGAAAATGACTTTGGTCGGATAAGCATAAGCAATTTTTGTGAAACAATTTTATCTATTGTACTATTCTTGCAATATGGTATTGCCCATAAATGTTCATCTGCTGTCCAGATTAACAGCAATTTTTCAACATGCTCTAATGTCTCCGATCTTTAGTAATCGATTTCATAACCTTCGCGACGTTAGCCGGTTTAATAATTTCTTTGGTTTTCACAATCATAGACACAACTGTATTCAGATACTATATTCAATAGCCAAGAATCAGATATGCATGCATTTTCATCCTTTTCAACAATGTCTCGTTTCAGTTTCATGGCTACCCTAACAATTTTCTTTGTTGCTTGACTCTTCTCATTAACGCTCCTAAAACTCATTGTTAATAATTTTTTTTAAAAAAAAGTTACGCAATAAAACACAACATCACATGAAGATTCAAAGTTGTAGCACGGTTTGTTTACTGCACAATAGTGACCAGGGTACTGATGGCTCATGGGCAGTCATAGCTTTGCCTCAAGAGAGGTGAACAATTGTAGGGAGCACAGTCGTAACTCATCTCACTCGTATAGTATTCCAAATAAATGTCGTATACCAAACAAAAGTTTTTGCTTCAAATAGGATGTCTAGCATATTGGACGTATTTAAAGAGGATCGTGTGCAGATATACCGCTATATTTTTTCTCCTGAGGAAAAGAGGCAAATGATCTTACGGTCTTACGTGAGTTTATTTCAATCCATTGTCTGGAGAATACTCGCAGCATTATCCACTCCGGAGAACGTTTACTAGAGTTTATTAGAGAACGTTTACTAGAGTTTATTAGAGAACGTTTACTAGAGAACGTTTACTTTAAACAGAGTGCTACATACAGCGCATCTGTATTGTTCACGCATGAAACATACTTCACACGTGAGGAAGCCTTCAATTAGTCATGTGTGGACATTGGAGAACTCTCATTGTACGCAACCACGTGCAGCTCAAGAGCGTTTCTTGGTCAATGTTTGGGCCGGCATTCTTGGAAACTACACCATTGAACCGTACCTCCTGCCCACTCCTTTAAACGGTAGGCATATCTGATCCTTTTGCAACAGGTCCTGTCCGAACTTCTTAATACAGCACATATTCCTTCGTCGTTGGGCGGCTGTATGTGGTACCAGTATGATCCTCCACATTATACGACTGATGTCCGCTGACACCTCGACCTAACATTTGGACAGCGGTAGATAGGCCATGCTGGCCCGATTCATTGGTCTGCCAGATCACCGGACATATTATACATGGACTTCAGAAGTCCCATGAAGAGTTTGGTGTAATAGACGCCGGTTCCTTTAGCTGAGACCTCGTAGCTCGAATATCTGTAGCTGCCGGGGGATACGTGACATGCCAGGAATCTTCAGATAGTAAGGAATTCACTGCAACGCCGCTGTCAAACGATTTCTGGTCGTAATTTCGAATACCTGTTGTAGTACAACCTTTTAATAAATGTTTTCTAACCCATTAATGCGTTGCTGTTTCTGTTCTTTTTTTCTGCTTCTTTGCAAAATAGCTCGCAACAACATCATTTGCAATCCTGCACTACTATGTGATTACGAGTCGTCTCTGTACCCCTACACACCCCGCAAGTTTATGGGTCTGGAAGCGAATCCCCCTATATATGTAAATATATTTAATAAACTTACATGTAAAATTCTAGTTCTTTTTTCTTTCCTTTTTTTTTAGTATAATGTAACATGAAATGCCAGGAGGAGAAGATACTCTGCCGGAAAAATAAGAAGACAAGGTGAAGTCTATTTAACATTGAGTAAATGACTGTCTCACTAAATTGGCAAGATTGGCCAGGCTGGAAGTGGTTTTAACGACTAATTTTTGTCTCGAAATTAGAAAGGAAATTGCGAAAAGTCGCCAAACATGGCAACATATTAGTATGGTCCTTGCTTAACTGTAATGGGTATTGCAAATTAATAAGTCTAATTGATCCTATACGCAACAGTAACTCTATTTGGCCCTCTTATAACTCCCAGTAATTTCGAGAAGTATGAGATACTGGAGATTGCTCGGCGGCCGGGTAACACTGTATAAGACCGGAGAGAGCATCAGTTAGTCAGTAATTGCTCAGTTCGTCGTGAGTTCAGAGTATTAAGAGATCGTCTTAGGAGCTTTGCCTTTTTATTCGCGCTTTTTATTATGCTGCGTTTAACGTTTTTAGTTGTTTTAAGTGTACCTACTGATTTTACTCTGCAATACTAAGAAAAAATTTTTTTGCAAAGTTCCAGAACTGTAAAGTATTTCTTTGGTAAAATATATTTTATCAAGCTATCATTAGTTGAGTGTTCAATCTATTACGAACTCATACGCACACGGCAATGTAGTTAATTCACCATACAGTGCGAATTTACCTATTTGCATCAAATGAAATAATATCCAAGCACTGTTCTTGGGCACATTGCCCCATACGAAATGCCAGTTCTTCGGGACAACTGCGAAACCACCTTTCAGTGAAAATGTAACTATTTCGGGAAAATAATGGTTCATTAAAAAAACTCATGCATTTCTATTTTTTATGCATTTTTGTGAAAAAAGCGAAGCACTATTTTATTTCTTTATGAATAATTTTGAAGACCATAGCCTCTTTTACACATCACTGTGAATACGGCCAGCACCCTACAATTCTATTTAGAGCTTACCACAGTTCGGCCCATCAGACGATAGAGCGAAGCAGCAAGGAGACACGAGCTAGCAGAGCCAGAGGAAAACAGGAAAAGAAAGTGCGTACTTAGCAGTTGTGATATTTATAGAATTTAATTCTTAACATAAATTTTTAACTGCAAATGGATAAGAACTTACCCCATTACAGATGACATAACGAGGAACAGTTTCCAAGTGCCGCAGTTTACATTAAAGGAAGGTGACGTCTACAAATTAAAATCAGTAACTAAAAGGACTATTGCTAAATTAAGCAAAGGAGAAATGTATACAAATTAAAATCAGCAACTAAAAGGACTATTCCTATATTAAAGTGAGTAATTTTCTTTCACATTTTATATCTTATACATGCACACACACACACACATATATATATATATATAGAGAGAGAGAGAGAGCTATATATGTGGGTGCGGTTTACATCAGCAAAACTAGTTGGCAAAGGAAACCCAGTTTGAAACAATATATTTGAAATTCTAAGTCAGGATAAACTGATCTTTCTGTAGTATTATCATATGAGGGTTCAGTGGATATTAAATTTCAGAAACACCTTTATGCTTTTATGAAAAACAGGAAGAAATGAAAATGTTTCTCTTCTTTACTGGAAAAGGTTTCGTTCCTTTATTGTTTTATAAAATGTCTTAAACTTTTGAGGCGATAAAAGGTGAGGAATCTGTATTAACATAACTCAGTGGGAAATTTTGGTCTTTGTTATAATCTTTGGTCTTTGTTTGATCTTTGTTATGTGTTTCTTAAAAATTTTCTCTTTGTTATAACAACAATTTCTTAAATTCTAATTTCACTTAACTGGAATCGATTGTACACCTTTTTACATCGTGTTAGATAAAATAGTATTCATAATGGAATATTTTCAAATTAGTCACAAATTAACATGTTTGGTCACAAGGGACCTAAGGATAAATTAAACTCAGATTATAAGTAAGCTTTCTTGGAAGCTACTGTATACTTTTTGTAAATGCTGAATCTTGCGACACAAAATCTCTAAGTAATTGTCGAGAAAATTTTACAAATTTAGGACATACAATTTTAAATATACTATATATGCGACTAAAGAATGGTTCTTGAAAAGCGCAGTTGGTCACAAATGTTTCGAGAACTATATACTGTATATCTGAGCTTCCAGATTCTCACAAAGCATTTTTAAACATCAGAGCGGAACCTATGGTTTCAGTCTCTATATTGTACATTATATAATGAAACCTTTTTTCTTGAAATTTCATGATATCCTAATATTTGTCTCGAAAGCGAGATAATTTCATCGATAAGACTCTGAAATACTAAAATACGTTTTTATAGTAAACGTTGTCACTATTACCTAATCATGAATTTCATAGCCTATAAAATATATACATTTTATGGCATGTTCAATATTACCTAATCATGAATTTCACAGCATATAAAGGAAACGAATGAAACCTTCATAAATTTTATGAAAGCATTTCCATGCATGGATTGCAGACGAATTGGATTTGCATTGTAAACCTTTGTTTACATCCATATATATGCAAATAGGACAAACTCTAGAAACTATGCTTTAAAACCTTTCACCGCTACAGTTTAAATTGCAGATTTGTTGACTACGCATTGAAGCTTTCAGTGACACAAGAATGTTGTAAGAGAGCTAACCGAGAAAGAAAGAAGGAAACGTTGCCAAATCTCTGTCTTACCAAATTACTTACTTAATATTTCCAAATGTCTTACCAAATTACTTATTTAATAAATAAAGCATAAAATATGCAGGATTCCTTATTGGAGAGATTTTAAAAGAACTTGCTTAAATATTAGAAAGACTGTTATAGTAAATGACATAAAATAAGTAGGATTCCTTATTCGAGAGATTTTAAAAGTATTTGCTTAAATATTATAAAGATTATTATAGTAAAAAAAAGGTTTTGACATGGATCCGTATTATGCTTTAACGCCATCTCCTGGTACCAAATTTCCAATCAATTTTGAAGAACAAATTCTTAGAAGGCTTTCTTAATTTTAATCTTCTTTCAATCTTCTGAGTTTCTACGAGAAACAAACATAATTAAAAATATGTTTAGTTGCTTTTCTTCGTTGGGTAAACAAATTATGCTTCCTTTTGTCCATCTTTGTGCTGGAAGCTTCTTTAGTTCAGGGCCAAGAAAATGTTTTAACCACGAAAGAAAATTACTCCATTCTTTAAGAATAAAATAAAAAAACAAACTTGCTATTTGAAAATTTCGGACAACCAATTGAACATCTCGAAGTTTACCTTTAAAATTGTAAATAATTAAAGTTATTTAAAATTTTAATAAATGTAAAATAAAGTGTAAACATTCCGTTTTTATTCTTAAAATGAGTATAATAATTATTGTTGCTAACACAATCTTAACTGCTAAATAAAAATAAATTCATCTCAAAAATAATTTTCGTTTTAAAACCTCCGTTTGATATGGAACTCGAGTTTTATACGCAAAATAATATTAACAAAAATACCAAACTATTGAAAAGTTTATTATGCTTTCATTCTAATTGAAAATAAAAATAAAGGGAGCAGGTTTTAAGAGAAAATTTCATCATGATCATTAAATTTTATTTAGATTGCAGAAGGTAATGTACCCCAGTTTTGAAGTTAAAAGCAAGCATTCATGGCAAAAAATAGCACATGATCTAAACACAATTAATAAGTAAAATTTTAAAAATATGTTTAAAATAATTGATGCTGTGAACAAAGCACTTACACAATACCGAAGCTGAATTAAATTAATTAATATATTATTATTATATTTTAATATATTAATTATTATATAATATATATATATTATTATTTAATTAAAAGTTCGAAAAGGCTTCTGTTGCAGTTATTTATACTATCAGAAGTAATAAATTTATACATATAAACAACAAATGCATAATATAAAACACAATTTATTTATTATAATCCTATCCGGCAAAGTCTTAATAATATCACCAATTCTCATCTCCCAACTATAACTGCAAATGACTTCAAATATCAGAAATCAACATTGGAAGTCAACAACTTCTAACAATAACGGTAGCCTTCTCGGAAATAATGCTATTCAACCAAAAAAAAAATTATTGGTCCTCTAGCTTCTATAAGATATCACATCAACAGTAAAGGCGAAATTCTGGACATTTTCTTCTTAAAAATATTACCTCAACTCTCACATGAAGATTAAAAAGATGCCGTATCTTCTAATCGCTTTCCCGTTCTGTTTATTTTCTATTTCATGTACGTACGCAAAGTAACTCAACGCAAACGAATTTAACTGGATGAAATTCAGTGATATTTTACGTCATATTTATAAGTACTTGTGTTCATAATATCAAATACTGAATATGCTATTACCTCACTCTTATAAAATTCAAGATGCTATTACTCAATGTTCAACAGCTGCATCCTCGAATTTATGCACACGAAGTAAATAAAAAAAAATTGAAAGGTTTCAGATTTTTAATTACGTCCAAAGGGACGTTTTTTAACATTTTGTGTGTTACCCTTATTTATCAAATATCTTGTTCTTCGCACTTAAATCATAAAATTCAGTTCAACAGCAATATCGAAAAATAATTTTAAAATGAGTATATCTTTAGAATTTCTGATACACAGTTCCGCGCGCTTTAGATAAAAAGGTTTCCCCCCCTCCCCCCGTAGAATGTTGCCATGACTCGCTTTTAAATCGTTTGAGTTTGTTCATCAAAAATTCATTAAAGTTTTACAAAATATGAAATAGATAATAAAACAAATTGCAAATTCAGGCTTCCGGATGCGCATATTCGGGTGGAAACGTACGTTATTCAAAATTGGATGGCTCTAGGTACCGTTGTTTTTATCGCATTTGAAGAAATATACATACATTTATGCAGATTCTTCGTTATTTAATTTCTTTAAGTATAATATAGGGCTGCAATATTTTGTGGCAAATGTTTGAAAAGTGATTCAGACTTTTAAATGTTTCCGACTCAAAATCGCAAAGCGAAAAAAATAGTCCTTCAGGGACAAAGCTCCTTGTTCCTTTGGACTATATAAAAAAAAGAAAAAGGCAGTTCTTTATCTTCCCGTTCTACTCCGTTGATTGCCGAAATTCAACTCATGTTTTTCTTGTCTCTGAAGCACGAGTTAAAATGTACAGAAGATTTATATATAGTGTTACACTTAACATACCTCTTTTGACCCCAAATCGGGCTTTTTCAGAAATAACGTTCAGAGTTTTTTCCATATTTAGACTTTACGATTCAAATTATGCCTAAGTACCAGATTTTGTAAATTTTGGTAAGAACTTTTAAGAATTTGGTGTTGGTGCTCTTTTTACTTTTTTTTTCTTTGACAGCTATCGAATACAATTTAAAGATGTTTATGAGTGACATCTGTAGATAAGGACAAAATAAAGTACTCTTTTTTCCCAAACGAATTATAAAACTGATGGATTCAGGAAAGACGTTTTCCTGGCGTCTGTACGTATTTACGTATGTATGTATGTAACACGCAAAACTTGAAAACGAGTAGCTTTAGAACGCTGAAATTTTGTATATAGGATTGCTATAGTATGCAGTTATGCATCTCCCTTTTTGGTGGCAATCGGCTGCACCAAATATATATATATATATATACACACACATATACACCCACTCTGTTAATCGGCTCCGTGAGTCCAGTTTGTTTAGTCTTATATGTTGGTAAATTGTGCATTTTTTGCTTTAAAAATGATTGACTTCTGTTGTTCTTATCTCCAAATTTAAACATTCAGTTTTGTGCACCAAAAAATCTGCCTTCTTGCCCGCTGGCCGAATTGCTTATTTTTGCGTAGAAATCCTAATTTTAATTGCAAAAATCGGTCTTTAAATTTTTTTTAAAGTGAAAACTGAATTAATTGAATGAGAAAAATATCTGTAATGAAATTCTAGGAAATAAGTTTAAATGAAATGCAGGAAAAGATGCATATAATTTAACATTCCGTACAATGAAGTCATGCGGTGTATACATCCGATTTTTATATTTTGTGGTAAGAATAATTCACTTCTTAATCTACAGCATCCTGTTTCAATTTCATTTTCATTCTGTTCGTGCGGAACTTTTATTTGATATTAATTTTTAATCACAATTGTTATTTTTAAGTTTCTCCTATTATTTATTTTAAGTTATTTTTAAGTTTTTCAACTTTTAATACACATAGACCGCTATCCAAATATAGGTCCCTCGAAGCCCGAATTTTTAATTTCCAATTTATTTTTGATTTATTTTCTATTTTGTACAAATATAATGAATTTTTGTATAGCAAACTCAGGTATTTCAAAGCGAGAGGTGGCAACACTGCTAGAAATAAAACCAAGGAGGTTAGAATAAGTGGAGTAAGCCTCCCCGTCTGTCCCGTGCAATGAAAATGAAAACATGAAATGTCATATTATGACGTCCCGACGTATCATGACCACTGCCTAACATCTAATTTGTTAACCTAATATGTTAACCTCTAACATCTAATCTGTTAACCTGAACATCTAATTTGTTTCATTTACATTCTAATCAATGTTGCCTCTATGTTAGCTACTCATCATTGAACATTTATAATTCTCCCATTCTAATTTTAATGCTTAACATGAATGATTTTCTATCTATTATAGAAAAATCGCAAGCACTGCAAATAACTGTTTCAAATTTAATAAAATCTAGGTACATAAAAATGTGTAAATGGTAACTATAAGAGAAATCTATACATGGTTAAAATCTAAACAGAAAAAGTTTTAGTGCAAATTATGACTAAAGACACTTTTCTGAGCTTGCGTGAGTTGATATTTGCTCGCCAAGTCAGTGTAATTTTATTTGACAATATGTTCGTGGGCTTATCCGTACGTTACACGGCGGCCATAATAAGTCATAACGTCACGTTTTTGACATTCTAACTTCCTTGAATATAGCACTTCTATCTACAGTTCGCTAGATTGTGGCCATTCGGAAAAATATAAGATATTTATCATTCAATTTTAATCTACAAATTCTGCTATTTGAAAGTAATGTGTTGCCACTGCTTCATGTAGAATACTGATCATTTCCACGCATTAGCATGCTGCCATTAAGTAAAGCGTAATATATTTAACTTTGAAATTTAATCTTTCTGTTTCTGAGTAAGAAACGAAATCATTGATAAGCAATAATCGCAATTATTAAAAATACTTTCTTCTGCTTTTTAAATTTTTATTTATATAAAATTTTATTTACATCACTAGGTATATAAGTAGATATATTAAGTATTTCTATGAAATGACGCTAGCTGGACTGATTAAAATCATTATATATTTTTAAAACATCATTAGTAGAATGCATCGTTATAAAAGTCTATATATTTTAAAAACTTTTTAGCTGAAATTTAGCTTTAATCTGAAAATAATAAATCAGCCACATGAATTATTAATTGATCACATTTTAGAAAAATCTAATAATTTTTTTAAAATATTTTCTACTAACACAATCTCCTTCTTAGCCTAAAGGCTCTTGACAGATCTACACCAACAGTCTTAGTTAAGATTTATAAAATTTACTTTAAAATTACCTGAAAACGTATAATTTATTTTGATTATTTATGCATATATACAGGTAAGTATGTTTATTTCGAATTTCTTGCTCTTGAAAATTTATGTATAGTTTTATGTGAATATATAATGCTTAAGAGCATATTGTTGCGTGCGTACGAGTTCGTAATAGATTGAATGCACACAGATACGATGATAGGTTAATAAAATATATTTTTATCAAAAGAAACACTTCAAAGTTTTGTAATTTTCTACCGAAATCCTCGTACAGGTGTTCGCAGTACCGCAGAGTACAATCAGTAGTTACACTTTAAACTACTAAGATACAACGCAATGTAAAGCACATCTAGAGAGAAAGCTAACCTGGAAATATCTCCGATTTCATGCTGAACTAACAACTCGCAACAATAACAACATCAACTAAAAAATTAACTAAGAGCAGATGCTCTCTCTCCTGCCTTATATAGTTTTTCTAGTACTCTCTTCCGAAATTACTAGAAAGCAACATGAGGGACAAATTACAGTTACAGTTAATTAGAGTGATGAATTACATTTATTCGATTACAATACCTATTACGGTGATACAAGGTCCAGACTAAAATTTCGCCAAATAGTCGCCATGTTTGGAAACTTCTGACGATTTGTTTGACAACTTTTGCCAAATTACCGAGGTACTTATTTACTCAATGTAAAACTGACTTCACTTTTCCGGCATAGCTCGTCTCTTTAGAGTTTTACATGTTACATTATACAAAGGGAATACAACAATGTTACTTATAACTCCGCTAAAATTACCTATCTAAGTAAAAAATTCGTAACAACATAATCATCTAAAGCTTATAAATAATCCAAATAATGCTGAAATATTTGTAACCTTGCAGAGTTAAAATTCGGCAATAGATTGGTAGCATATGAAAATAATATGTCCAAATATATGTATTTGGAATAATTTGCCAATAAAATAGGCGAGAGGGCTTAACAAATTAAAAACATTCCTTTCGGGTATTCTTGCAATGTAAAGCTCTGTATATCAGTCTTGGATTCTGAAGTCCAAAGTCCTATTTTTAGAGAGGATGCAATTCTTTTCAACAGTCTTTTGATCTCCGTCCAGAGGACTCCTAAAGTCTCTACAATGTGGGAACATTAATAATATTATTCATTTCTTTCTTTTTATTTTTTCGAGTTTCAAGACACATGAAACTGTCCATGCCATTTAGCCTATTTATTCAACAGAACAAGCACAAGCCCAACTGTAAGAATGTATGAGAATGCACAAATATTTTAACAAATCTTAGTTAATCTTAAAAAAAAATTAAATTAATTACACGAGGAAAACCGTTTTTGCTCGCAAAGAAAATTTCGTTGGAAGAAAAATAAAAAATAAGTAAAGCCATTAAACACAAAATTTGGTATTTATGAGGTAAATATGTTGTATGCCCAAAATTTGGTAAATATACTGTATGCACTTTTGCTAGATCATAAATTATTATAGCAAGTAGATAAATAAGCAAAAACATAGGTTCAGCAACTCTTCAATGAATTATTAACATTGCTCCCTAAGGTAATTAATATTTCAGACCTGCTTGATGCATTATGGTTTAGCAAACTGATGACTTACCATGCGGCGGGAAATATTTCATGAAAGTGGTTCCTCACATTGCCTTCCTCCTAAAAAATAAATAAATAATTAAGGTATGTTGTTGTTATTCTCAGTTATACATGCCTTAAAATAAAAATATGCATAACTAAGTACCAACTAGAGTCATATATAAAGCAAAAACATAACCTTTCTCGCATTCGTGCAAGCATACGTGCTTGGATTGCTTTCATAAAACTTTAATTATCCCTGCCATATACTAAGACTTACTTTTCTAGCGAATAAACTTAAGTAATCAATTATTATTCATAACTTCATCATATATAGACGCTACGTTTCAAAGCACAATTAATCAAAGAGAGCTATATGACCAAGAAGAATGATAATAAATCCAAATAATATACTTACAATAACAAGCTTGGATATTTGAATAGTTTTTACATTCTTTGTTGACTTTATGGAAACGTATATGAACTCCCTTTTCTTTCGTTTTCAGGAATGAATGCTTTTGCAAAACCAAAATAAAATGATTAAAAATCGTATATTTTCGAGGGAAATCATTCTTTAAATAAAGCAACTATAAACCTTTTCCAGAGTGACGTTAGTGGAATTTAAATTTTATTTCAGTTATAATTTATATTATAAGCCAAGGAAAGATTTAGCTCTGCATTTTTTAGTATTTTATAATGGATTATACCTAAAATATTCCGAAAATAAACCAACTGTTGATTGCACAAGGTACAGTACTGCATTTTAAACACTCACTGAGGATGTGACTAGCGGTTAAACCATCAAAATTACCAGCGGCATTAATTATAAGATAAAAAATAGATTTTGAAGCAAAACTAATAGCGAACTAATAGTGTTTAAGAATTTTAACTTTCGGGATACAAATACAACGAACAAAGAATTTAACATTCAACCAATTTATCAAAATTTCTTCCTTAGATTTATTTTATACACCAAGCATTTGTTTTATAAATGCAAGAAATAGTTTAAATTGTGAAAAATATATTCAAAATTCTTTCGTTAAATCATTTTATATGTGCAACCAAATATTATTTTGCGTTATAACAATATTTCTCCCGTTCGCTTTCCGTTTCACTTAAATCTAAATAGAAATAGAAAACTTTTATCCTTATTCAACATACTGTATCTCATAGTTCTTTATGTGTGGTTAATTTCTTAAAATAAAGTTTACATTTGATAAATACTACCAGTTGTGGATTAAATAATGTATTACTAAAACTTATGTTTACGGTAGAAAAAATTACGTTTCCTCACATATTTAATTTTAAATTTCTCTAGCCAGAACAGTTGATCAAACTTCTAAGTTAATTTCTCTGGACTGCACGCATGTGTTTCATAAGCTGAAACTTAAATTGTCTCTTAATCGTCATTTCGAAAAACAATTATTTCAAGATGTCTATCTTATAATCTTACAATTAAATAACTTATTTATTATTGAACCACTACACTTTTAATGAAAACCTTTTTTAATATTCTTTTAGCCGAGGCCTATTAAGGAAAACATTGTGGAATTAATTTTTTGTCTGCCTCAATAATTTTAAAAATAACATCCTCTACTTCTTGTGCATTTTGTTAATAAGGGGAAAATACCTGAAAGGGCTCAGATGGTCCAAAAGGATTTCTTAACTATATATGTGATTAAGGTTTTTTACGCTTTCGCTGAGTTCATATTCTACTACTGTGCTATTGCACTCACTCCTGCTAGCCCATTTTTTTGTCTTTTTAGCTTTATTATTAAGCATTATTTTCTTCGCACTTACACCATATACAGTTTAACAGCAAAATTACAAAAAATTTAAAAGCAGCATATGTTTGGAACTGTTATATTTGTTAGATAGTTAAATTATTTATTAAGTATCATATTCGTCGAATTTTTGCCACGTAAAATTCAATTAGACAGCAAAATCACAAAGTATTTAAAAACAGCAAATTTTTAGAATTTCTGATGTCAAGTATCGCGCGCTGGAGATAAAAAAGTTTTATTCCATACAGTGTTGCAACTGCTCACTTTCAGATGAGGGAGTTTGTTAATCCAAAATTCATCAAAGTTTTATAAAATATGAAATATAAAATTCGAAATTCAAAATTCGGACTTCGGAAGCACGTGTTCGAGTGGATGACTACATTATTCAAAATTTGATGGTTGTAGGTACCATATTTCTTTCACAGTGCCAAAAACATACATACATGCAGATTCTTCATTATTTAATTCCTTTAAAAAATAATATAGAACGATAATATTTGTTAGCAACAAGATGAAAAGCGATACAGTCGTTTATAGTGGCCGACGCAAAATCCCGTTTCGTGTGTAATAACCCATAAGGGCTAATGCTTTTTTCGGCTGATAATGCTTTCGAATTGATAAATTTATAAAATTAGGCAAAATAAGCCATATTGTACTAACACTAACACCAATTACGCAACGAAATACGTAAAATTCTGCATGGCTTTATTCAGCAGTGAAACTAGTTTGCATAGAGATGAGTAACAAGATGCTGTTAGTACTTAATGCATCAATTGATTGCTGCATCAATTGATTAATGTAATCAATTGATGCAGCAAATCTGGCAGAAATTAAATAGCTTAAACTAAAGTTAAAATTTAAACTAAAGCTATGTAAATTTTATTATTATTTAGTCTTATATTGCTTCTTTCACTTATGCCTTGTTTCATCAGGCACTCACTCAGTCCAGATGTTTATGCAAATTTTGTGGCAAGTAGCGTAGGTTAGAATGAGAAGGATATTGTAACTAGTATGATTCTAAGTAGCCATTTAGCTGCAGATGCTGCTGCTTGCCAAAGAACCGCGTTCTCGAGTAGAAGTGAATGCGTGGCGTTATCAGGGTCAGTAAATGGTAAAAGTTAGTTGTTTCTTTTTCTATCCAACCCAATTAGGGTTGTGGCTTAGCATAGAGTTATGTAACACAGCTACAATACTATTGAGTTCCATTAATTAGCTGTCACTAAAGAAATTGAACAAGTTGTTTTTTATTATTTTGTAGAGATATAAGGATTTTTGGAGCAGGAGACATGAAAAAGAAGCAATGCCCTCACCGGAACTCGAACCTCGGACCTCTCGAATACGCGAGGAGCATGCTGACCATTACACCCCGAAAGCATGCTAAGTAGGCAGGAGAAATACCTCATATATTTTAATGTAAAACCCACAGTTAGGAATAAAGTTTTATATTAACCTATACAATTTGAGTTCTATCTTGTATCCAGACTAAGCATTAAGGAAAGGCGACAACTCCTAATCTCCAAATGGTCACTTCTAAAGGTCAGAAATTAAGAAAAGCAGTTTGATTAAGTAGATAGACAAATTTAGAAATTGCATTATTGTGAACCAAAATTAACCAGTTTCGAAGAATGTATACAGATTTAAAGAACGAGGTTCCTAACAGAAAGGAATTTTTTGAATAATTTTCACACAAGAATAATACACTGTAATAACAAATAATGAATGATTAAGTTTATGATCTAATTTATTATTTCTGGAAATTTGGTTTATGTTTCATAATTTTATGATCTTCTTCATTGAGAATTCTTATCTTCTTTATGCATAAAAAAACTGTTATGGGAAGAGCAAAAAATAGAGAAAAAAAAACCTCTGAAAGCTTTCAGATTTTACATTACGCCCAAAGAGACGTTTATTTAACGTTTTCTGTGTTACCTTAATTTGTTAAATGTCATGTTCTTCGCATTTAAACTATAAAATTCAATTCAACAGCAATATCACAAAATAATTTTAAAATGGGCATATCTTTGGAATTACCATACCCGGTATCGCGCCCTGGAGATACAGGTGTTATTTTTTCATACAGTGTTGTCATTGCTCTCTTTGAAATCCTTGAGTTCCTTAATCAAAAGTTTTTTAAAGTGTTACAAAATATGAAATCGATAATAAAACAAATTCCAAATTTTCCAAATTTGGGCTTCCGGATACCCATATTCGGAGGTGGATTACGTTATTCAAAATTTGATGGCATGTTTTATCACAATTGTCACAATCATTGTTTTATCACAATGCGAGAAACATACATACATGTATGCAAATTCTTCTTTATTTAGTTTCTTAAAATATAACACAGGACAATAATATTTGGCGGTTTATAAGTTTGAAAAGTGATACGGACATTTACAGTGAATCGACCCAAAATGCCAAAACGGAATTATAGCTCTTCTGAGCTAACGCTCCTTCAGGCTAAAAAGAAACAAATATCTAAAGGGTAACAATCATTACTACAAATATATATAAATCAAGAGGATCATGTGGTCTTTGTGACAAAAAGCAAGTTATTATACACTCAATTTTTAAATGTAGTAATCCTTGATGCTAGCCATCAACCCGCAGATGACTAGTGAAAATGTCAATGCACTCTGATAGATTCTAAGCTTCAAATTTACAGTACAACCGTTAGGGTGATTGGAACTTTTAATAGTTTTCTCCAAGTGGCCTGAATCACTAACATTTCAAACCCAGTAATTGTTAGTTAGCCCTTAATATTTATTGCAGTTATAGTAGAATTGAAACTGTGTTAGAAATAAAAAAATTATAAACTTTTGTAACATTAATAAAAACACATTTTAGCGAATTTTATTTGAGCCTTATAAAGTAGGAAAATTGCAGAATATCACTTATTATTATGAATTAAGGATTAGCTACAAGCAATGCAGTTGCATAAACTAGCACGCATAATGTGAAGTTTCATTTGAAAACTTAATAAATTCAGCTCAATAATAAAAATTAACAGGATTACGATATCATATTCTAAAGTGCGCTCATCTTATTCTTTTCAATTAAATATAGAAGTTTTTCAACTTTAAAAAGTTTGGCAGCATTCAGAGAATTAGGTTCTGGCAGACGGATTATTGTTTTAACTTTTAGAAATTCTATACGGTATTTTCCCCTTCCTTTCTGCATATTTTCATGATGTAACTGGAGGCACGCTCGACGCGTACTCAGGAGGTACGCAGATCGAATTCCGGCAAGGCCTTTATACATTTTTCCTGTTCCTACTTTGATATAACCAAATGACTCACATATATACTATTTCTGTTCTGTAATGAAGATAACCATCATGAATGTTAAACGTAATAACAACTCATAAGGATCAAGGAAAATTAACAAAGATTTCTGAAAGGATTAGCGAATGTCATCTTAAGTTCTAATCTCATTTCTGCCTTCCCAGTACTGATAACCACCTTTGCAAGGCATAACTAACCAACTAACCTCCTGCAGTACTTTATGTTCACTTACTTTAGGACTGACATGCCACTATACATTTTGCTCTGGTAGGAAGCAAATTAATTTTATCCTGTTATATTCTAGATGCATTTTATTACCCTAAAATGCTGCATAATGAAACCTACGTGGGCATATTAACTTAATCTATTCATAATAACTTTCTATAACTGCAGAAAAAAGGAGCAATGCAGGTTACTAAAGATTCCATTTAATGACACCGAAATGAATACCGTCGGGATATGCCTTGATAAAATGCAAGAACAACTGAAATTTCAGTGGGAACATGAGAGAATTAATGAAGCTGGTACATTTGGTATGACCCAAATTACACATTAAGATTCTAAATGCGTCTATTCTTAGCAGTCTGGATGTCAGACTTATACGCAAAAGGTAGTAAATGATAGTTAGTTAGCTCTTCTAATTCATTGTATATAATGTGAAATCATTTAGGGAAGCTAACTCCAGGCATTTCTAAACGTAACTAAATAAATTTTAAATTTAAATTGTAGGGACATTAGGATTTTTTTGAAGCTGAGAGACGTGAAAAATGAGCTATGCCCTCGCCGGGACTCAAACCTCGGACCTCTCGAATACGCGCCGAGTGTGCTGCCCATTAAACCACGGAGGCATGCTAGGCCTCCGTGGTTTAATGGCCTAAGGCGAGATAAATACCTTATATAGCCCCTTCTTTTAGAGGGCGGCTGGGGATTAGGGGACCCAGTCGATAAATCCTGGTGGTGGAGAATCATCATCCACCACCGTTTTTAGTTTGGGAGCTCCTGTAGAGACGTTAGGTTGTTTTAAAGCAAGAGTAGATGAAAACGAGCAATGCCCTGGCTGGAACTCCAACCTCGGACCAATGAGCCGAATATGCTGGGCGTTACACCACGAAGGCATGCTAAGAAGGTGGGGAAAATGCCTTATAAAATAAATGCATTTCTAAATAACTTAAATGAACTTTTGAACAATTTCTATAGTCAAGTGATCTCAGTGAGTAACATGCACAGATAATAAAGACCGTCTGGAACAGTATGTGCTCGTCTGCGGAAGATTTTACTTTAAGAATACACATAAAGATAAAAAGGAAAAATAAATTAAATTGTATGCTTTAAGATATCTGTTTATGAAACACTCTCTAATACAGTATTATTTATCATTCCGAAACTCTTTATTGCTCTACAAAATTAATTATACTGATTTAAGTGGAATAAAATTTCCATTTTAAGCATCAATAAAATCATCAAATTTACTCGTTAAACTATACGAGGCTCTTTGATATGAAATTAAAAGACGAAACATTTACTGCTAAGCTTCCAGAAGTGCCGTCTCCAGCAGAAAAGTTTTCCCTGCTGAGCCGAGGTTCATTAGATATGCTTAAAATTCTTGTTTCTTTTCCGAAACGCATAATGATTCTTGACACTAGGCAGTTCAGCTTCGGGATACGTTCTTACTTAACTACTAAAGTTCCGTTTTCGATCAATACGCTCTCTTTCCTTGGGCTCGGTTTTTCAATTAAATTTGCTAAAAGCAAACGTTTTTCTCCTTTTGAAGAATCCCTAATGAGTAACTGAAAGCTATTTATTCTCTATTAAAAAGCTGAAAGACTCTGTAAAATTGACTTCCAGTATGAGAAATCCTTTAAAGTATAACTGCCTTTGTTCAGTTAAATTGAATGAATAGTTAACTTTGTGTCAGGCTGTAACTTTTTAAAGTAAGAAACATGAATATGTATGAGGATTAGTATTACTCGTGTAAATAAATATTCATATTTAGGAAACCTCGTTAAGTTTTAACTGCACGAAATTTTACAAAAGCCTTAGTTAGGAAAGATAAATTGTGTTTGTGAAATTTAAGCAGAATTTTAGAGATTACATCAAGCATTTCTAAAGTCAAGTTACAAGAAAAGTTTACCTCCCGCCGTACGTTCTTTCGTAGTGTAGTTGTTGGTGCACCCATCTAGCATCGGAAGATTCAGAGTTCAAATCCCAGCCATGACCTGATTTCCCATGTTTTCAGCTTTGTAGAAAGCTAGAAGTTCTACAGTGCTCCCGACTAAACCGTGGAGAACAATTATTTATTATAATTTGGATTAGACCGACTGGGTCTCGTACCTCTGTCTCTAGTTGCCTTTCAAGTGGGAGTATTGCATTTCCCTATATGTGTTCTTACAGCGAAGCTGAGCTGAAATCTGATGAGGGTATAGCTAATTTATTATAATACTTAATTCGATAATACACAATGACTTCCTCAAAACAACTGCCTCTAAAAAATTCCTAAATTTATATTAAATATTTCTTAATCAGGGTTGAATAAAACTTTATAACGAAAAATTTCCACTCCGATTAAACTATACCATTTTCTTAAATTCACATTAAATTTCCCAATTAGTTAATTGTCTATAGACATCATTGACAATCTCAATAATCTGAGAGCATATGTTCCCTTTGGAGTATTAAGTGTCATAAAATACGTTTTACACTACCGAATCAAACAAGCTAACAAACAGCACTTAGCTAACTGACAGCACAAGTTCATTTTCCATGTGCAAAGGAAGGAAAATTATCCGAACTAAAAACTTAGAAAGGAGTCTAGTATTGGAGTACCCACATAACTTTCGCCAAGATGTACCACGAACGTGGTTACATCGAGATAATTTAAAGAATTTGAATATTAATGTTATTTTGGTGCCGAAATGTTAAACAACGAAAGGGAATATCAGCTGCTCGATGAAAGCAAAAACATTTTGTCACGAAATTTTTATACATAAAAGATGTATGCACAGGAAAACGAACATACAGCAAGAATTTACGTACCAACATTTTTCAGTAAACTTCTTAGTAACAAAAATGGCGTATTTTAAACAGAAACTGATCTATCGTTATAGACTTCAAAAAGGAAAATAAAACAGTTTGGAAGACGAATAAATAACATGAAATTGTTCAAGGGAACCTTTTCGCGATCATTGCAAAATATTGCGGCTAGATATCTGCCATTTAGCCTAATTCTTGGAAAAGCATTTCTAGGAAAGGTTTGTAATTGCGTTTCGCTTCTGAAGATATGACACCAATTTAAGTGGTCATCTGAGGGCGAAGGGGCGTCATCTTAAACAAATATCGAGATCATCTCAGCTGTACTTGGGAACAGTGATGTTGTGTGTTCTTTCATGACTCGTAGTTTGATTTACAGATTGATATCCGATAACTAATTACCTGCAAAATACTAGTAAATCCAGGAAAATGTGTAAGAGCTGGTGTTTTAATGCACTTGGCAAGAAATGTTGTCTGCAGCTGCAATTGTTTCCCCATTTTTGTGTTTCTGTTTACGTACTTCGGTAAGAAACTCAGGTAAATTGTGAAATATGAGCAGACTATATTATCTGACCAACGCCGAATGCTGGGAGGTAATAAAGCATCTCAAAAGGGGCTAGCGAATCCTAAATCGCAATCGTTATGTCATTTGCTGCCTTTGAAACTAGTGTCAAAGAGAAAAAACCACGTCGCGAAGACCAGTTGTGTGGTGTCTGAAGATTACAGTCTTATGTCAGCAGACGCGACACTACAGATCAGTTTTTGACTGCAATTTGCTTCCAATATGTTAATGTTGACAGGAAGAGCTGCATCTACGTAAACAACTTGCACACGGCTACATACATTTAAGACTGTGAATAATACAATATTAGGAATCATGTTTATCATGTTTACTTGAAGTCTTTATTGTTTATCTGAAAATGGTTACAAATTTTCTGTATTTACGCATCAACTAAACTAAAAGTAAAAATCAATTTAGTTTTACTTTTAATTTGGTAACATTATGTGACGATATTTGAGTGCGGCTCTTAATACGAGACAGGATCATTTATCTGTCAGTGAACGCTTTCACTATGCGGAATGTTATTCGTCGTGTTGTTAAGATAGATTAGATTATTTAAATACGCAAAGCATAGAGAGGCTATTTTCCTAAGAAAAGGGTTGCTCTCATGGAGGACTTTCTTAGAGGAATTGGGTCATATCCACGTTACGTATGAGGAAAATGGCGAAGACACCCATGCAGCGATGTCACTCATCATCTCTATAGATCGTTTCCAATTACTGCCGAACGATGCCCACATAGACAGTTCTCAAGAAAGAGGTATGTATTACGTATTATTTACCACTGGGCGGTATATTATCTGCCGTTTACTGAACTTCTCTTTCAAAACATAAGTACAATTAAAATATCCGTTTCTGTAACTACAGAAGTTCCTCCTTCTTTCACCATTCATTCTTTGCGATTTCTAACAGCTTAATGGGCAAAATAATATATACTAAGATAAGCTCTCAGGGAGGAACAAATTTCATAATATGGGTTAATAGTAATGGACAATTTAGCAACAGAATATAACCAAATTTGGAAGTTAGAACTAACGACTTTTCATTTTCCAATTATCTAAAATGTGATCAAATAAGCTTTTAGCATGATAGTCATTTGCTTATCTTTTAGCGTTTCCATTGAGATAAAAGGATAAATAGTGCCGATTCTCAATATATACTTACAGACAAAACTCAACGTCAGCTTGCCGTTGAGCTAAAATAAAGAAGCTTTGTATATTTCAAGATATGCTGAAGTTACCTAATGTAGTTAAAAAAAGAACTGAAAGAATGCGTGCATCTAGTTAGATCATTTTAAATACAAAGCCCAGCTACATTTGCATCAACTATTCATACGTCATTTCGTACGTTAAAGGAAACAATGTACTCAGGGAGACCGCTAATAATCTCACACTAGGCGTTCCATCACCCCAGGAGACGCTGTAAGGTCTTCTAGGAAGCAGTATGAAACAAGGTCCAAGGTGAATTATTTAATATATGAGAGTTCTAGATAACTTCGCATGTACGTCCTTATCTTTGTAATTAAAGAATATTTAAAAATGTAATTAAGAGAAAGCTATTTGCTAATAATAAGAAAAATGTTGTTGAGGGTAAGTAGGTTAGATAAGAACATCTCTAATGGATGGTAATGAAATTCAGTGCATTCGAAAAGGAAACCTTGTCCCATTTCATATACGATCGATTTGCAGGTCAGAAATAAAAACTGAAAATGTGTGCCACTTATATATAAAATCTATGAATAATTTTTGTTTCATTTTTGTCCAACAGGTGTTCGTACATATTACTTTTATTTAAGGCGAGGGAAGTAAAGCGGCATTATTAAATGTTTAATAATCTGCACCACAGAAGAAATAACTCTCTAGAATTCCTCGAAATGAATTGAGCCTGTCTACCAAAAGTCAGCTTTTAATTAAAACCGAATGTTTATTTTACAATGAACATTTTAGTATTATTTAATAAGAAAACTAAACCAGCCTGTTATAATATATCTTACATTAAAACATAAGCAATAGAAACAGAAAAGTATCTGAAGTAATTCCACGAATCTCGAATTTTTGAATGGAAATTCTTTGTCTGGTAACAGATACAAGTTAGTTATTATTTTTTTTTTTGAATGGCTATCACTTTTTGTTGAAAATCAATCATCTTAATGCATTTTCACTTTAACCGTAGTATACTATTCAGAAGTTTACCTTTAATAAACATTTTTATTTTAGCTGCAGGAACTTTCCTTTAATAAACCTGATTGTCTTAATGCTGTCTTTTACAGAATTTTGATTTTAGATGACGGTCCTTTAGGTATCAAGCTTCCTTGTTGATGAAACAATGAGCCCAGGTAAATCTCTAATTTACCAACATTATAGCTTCCAAGAACCGCACGGGCCGTATCAAGACAAAAAGTTACTCATTGCTGTGGTTTTGTTTATGTATTTCACGGAAGAATGGATGCCAGAGCCTCAAGGAAGTTGGACTTCTACTTCCACCCCAATTTAGAGGGAGAGCACTCCAGGGGAGGGTCTGAGGGTCTCTCGCCCGTCTCCCCTGCCAGCAACCACACGAAAGGACTTTCATCTGGCCATATATTTAGAGTGCTCCCATGCCGCAAAGATACTATACATTTGCAAACATCCATGCCTTCTCCGGATTTAAACGTGGGCATTTCTGTATCGCAGTAAGCTTCCTTATCCACTACACAGTCTGGGAGGCGAATTTACGTATATTTTCACGTACGTTAATTCCATACTCTTGCCTGTACTCCTTTGTGACTTTAAAACTGTGTTCTCTTGTTGTACGAGTTGACAGCCTTTGAAAATAACATATCTTCATGAATGTCCTTGATAAAATCATACTAAACAAATCAAGTGCGCATCACTAGAAACGTCTGTTGTCTCTTCTAAAGTGAGTAAAATATTGTATTTTGCTATTTTTAGAAATATAGAAGGACCACAGATTAAAAACTGCTGGGATAAAAAATGACCTCTAGTATCTGTATTTCAGTGCTCATCTCGATATAGATTTCAAAATAATTGAACTTATTATTTCAGAAGTATTGTCACCATTCTAATCAATCAAAAGTTGTCCGTAGGCTCAACCTCGTACAAGACTTGAATCAAAGCGTGAAACATTTTTTTCTACAGTTAATGTTAAAACTCTTATAATATGGAGTTATTCCATAAGTAATACAGTTTTTTAAACTGAACTACGAAATACTAACGAACTAACTGAACTACTAAACTGCTCGTACTTGATATAAAAACACACACTTATATTACTTTATATTTATTCTTTAGTGAAAGTTTTGAAAAGTGAAGTTCGATTTTAACAATTGTTTCTTTAAAGCTAAATAGAAGTGGCAAAGGAGCATAATCGGCATATTTTGTTTTATGAGTTCAAATAAATAATTATCAAGCAGAACATTAATGCAATATATATTGATTGATTGGACAGTAAGCGCAAGCCACTGTCAACGATGGTTGCCGAAATTCCGAACCGAAGATTTCCGGGCGTCTTGTGAACCTTGGTTGAACAAACTCCCATCGTAATTTCTAGGAATTAGAATAAAAAAATAATTCTGTTTATTTTAATTTTAAAAAATAAAAGAAGTATAAAAATAGCACTATTTAAGGGATGACTCAATACATCTTAACGAATATTCAAGTATTTAACTGAGTTAAATAAAATGTAATATATTAATGTGTATAGACATTAGGTTTTTTTTTAGAAAACAGGAGACGTGAAAAATGAGAAATGCCCTCGCCAGGACTCGAACCACGGAATCCTCGAATACGCTTCGAGCGTGCTGACCACTACACCACGAAGGCATGCGAGGAAGGGGGATGGAGAAATACCTTATAAGTGTATTAATAGAGTAACAACGGCTTTTTGCGGATCATTCAAACTTGTATAAGAATCACTTTTTACGAAATTGGTGGCTTCTATTCGAAGCCATTCTAATTTCTATTCAAAATACACTCCTTTGGAATAAATTAACAGGAGATAAATTGAGAAATATTACAAGCACTGTTGACTGCCATCATATCTCCTTTCATTTACTGCTTGAGAGATATGGTTTATGTGCAACGGAGGAAAATTTAAATTTCTTGTTATTCGGGTAATCTGAGTCATTTTAATATTTCTTACTGCCATCAAGTGGTTTCTCAGATCAAAATTTAACTTCGCAATGTTCACATTTTTAGTATTAATAAAACAAATTCTTTGAGCTTTCTTTGATTCTTTGCTTTAGCTACAATATTTGTTGCTACTTATCCTACCAATTTTAAGTTAGCCAGATTATAATGACTTAATACACGTACACAAGATATGAATATTGATATTATTGGTGCACGTTAATATTTAAACAACCACATATTAACATTTATTAAATTTTAATATAATGTTATGATTCATCAAATAAACACAATATAAATAAAATAGAAGTTTATCCATTTTATCCAAATCAAAAGCCCTTCAGGTTGATATTTTAAATGTAAGCCATTCATTATTTAATATAAAAGAGTTGCATACTACTAAAGCTAAGTTTTAAACATTTAAATTTCAATCAATTTGTAGAGTCATTAGATTATTTTGAATCAAGCCACGTGAAAAATGTGCATTGTTCCGGCCGGGCCTCGAACCCTGGACTTCGCGAATATGCGTCGAATAGCTTTCTAGTTACACCTCGAAGTGATGCGTAAAGGAGAGAGAAAATGCTTTATAAATTTTTCTTTCAAATGTATTAAAATTACCTACATTTTCAGCGATTTATAAATGTCTTCATTTACACTTTCTAGAGCTAATTTTACGAGAACTATTGTACTGAAATTTTCACTGATGCTGCTGATGAAATTTTAATGAAGATATATAAGTGACAGGTAAATAATGACAGATTAGCAGCTCCCCTTGCTGATGATGACAATCTGTTATCATACGGATTTAAAATAACCATTGTTAATAATTTTTATGCGCTTATTTTTGAACATTTTGCCTTGCTCTTCGCTTAAATCGCTAAGACTGTTTTATAAACCGAATGAAGTGGCTATGTAGGCAATAAACCTTAATACTCACATTATTACCAAACTTATTGAAATTAAAAAACATTCTTTACCAACTGATCATAATTCTCTGTATTAAGTCACCATATATCTTTGACGGTTAAAACAAATGCGACTAATTCATTTTCACTGAATTTATGAAATATTTTTTAAATGGCCGGCCGCTTTATTTTTTAGCCATTAGCCTTGCGCCACTACAAAGGCCGGAAGTGGTGGCGATTTCATTATGGAAGCATCTGATATGTGGCCACCGTTGCCTCCTATGAAGAGATGGACAGTTACAACCATGCCTTCTCGGGGATTTCAACCCGGGCCCATAGCTGCGGCAGTCAGGGTCACTAACCATTACATAGGCTGAGCGGCATTTATGAAATATTAACCTTTTATAAATTGTCTTAGCTGAAAATAATTAAAATTCCTTTTATCATTTTTTTTTGTATTTTATTCAGAGACAAGGGATCTTAGCTGTACCATATTATAATATTATTCTCAGTTTGATATATAACAGTAATTGATTGATTCTCTCTCTGGCAACGAAATGCCACTTGGGTTTGGTTTTACAATCACAACATTTCTGGAAGACCTTATAGTTATTTTGGACTGCTGTTTCCAAGACGAGACGAATATGTATATTGCGTACATTCACTTAATTAACCAACGATACAAAGGGTTAATTTTAACTGCACAGGTATTCCTATTGATATTTATAAAATTCTATCCTTTTTCAGGTCTGTATTGTGTCAAATATCTTTTCATATGGAATAGCGATCGACTGGTACAAGCTTAATTTGTTGCTTTAGTGTAAAATATCTCATTTGTTAGATATCAACTTAAAGTTGCAAATGCGTATTGACATTTAAGTTGGTTACGCAGTATTCAACGAACTAAAGCTCAAATGGACTTACAGTTGCCAAGTCATGATTCGAAACATATTTAACAATGGGTGTTAATTCCAAAGAACATAGAAAAAATATTTCGTTGGTAAATGCACCATTTCTTTAACAGATGCATCAAATTATTAATAAGATATTAGATAGAATGCATTTAATTATTATTAAGTTAAAATATATGCGAAAACGTCAAATAGTCGAAAAATATCATTTGCAGAGAGTCATCATATTTCTTTTCTTTTTATATTTACAAGCGTCTGAGTTTGAATCACGTTACGCTAGCATGAGAATTTCGAAACATACATTAAGTATACTTACCGCCAACATATAAAATGAATAAATAATAAGATGTGGAATGAAACGAAAACCTCTATCTTCCGCTTACTTTCCCTGAAATGCTTCAATAAAAATTTAAAAATGGCTTACGACCGAAAATGACGTTCGCGTTACTTAACAGGGCATCAGTGAGAATCCTACAGAGGAGAAGTGTAATGAGGCATGAAAGATATTAAAGTCCTAACTCGGAGAATTCAAATGAGACTTACGCCTGTGAGGTAGAGAGGCGAGGAATGTAAGGCAGCTTAACAGATAGTAGGTGTGACGAAATAGGAATTCTATGTTCCTTTCAAGTGAGAAACAGCTTCGAGGAGTTTTATTAAGGCTGCTTTGGTTCCATAAGCAGAACTCATTTTAACATTACGAGTTTATGAGGTATAGTAAAACAGGCATTTAAAAAGAGTGAATTTTCAAGTTTTAACGTTTGGAATAACATTTTGCAGCTTTTGATATATGCTGTCTTTAAATATAGATTCTCTTTCCTTATGGGTCGAACTGAATTATTCGTTTATCCAGATACATGTAAGAAAAACTAAAAACCGACATGTATTCAAAATCTTTATGCAATATTTCATGCCACAATTTGTTAAGCATTAGTGTCATTCTATGACACAATAAGCATAAGATTACATTGCGCCATTCAGTTTACATTAAACTATGATTTTCATACTAAAAAATGATAGGAAATAAGTATTTCTCATATCCAGTTTATGAAAATTCACTTACAGTGTCTCTATTACTATATTTAATGATATGAAGAACATTTTTAACAGCATATTTATTTGTCACAAATAAAATGAAAGAAGAATTATGCAGTAACATTCAAACAAAGGAAAAGCATAACAAGGGAAAATGCTTCTTTTTACTCTTTTTTTTAGCACAAAAGGACAATTTGTCCAGAAGGGCTATTAATTTCGTTCGGCAATTTGGGTCGTCCATTATAAACGGCGCTCCACATTTCAAATTGTTGCTACTAAATATTAGAGCCCTACGTTATATTTAAAGAGATTGAATAATAAAGAATCCGCATGAATGTATGTGTGTTTCTTCGCACTGTGAAAAAACCAGGGTACATATAGACATCAAATTTTGAATATTAAACATTTTCACCGGAATATGGGCATCTGGAAGCCGAAATTTGGAATTTTTTTTATTATCTATTCCATACTCAGTAAACCTTTAACGAATTTTTGATTAACACACTCAACGATTTCAAAGAGAGCAATGGCAACACAGTACGAAAACAAAATTATCGGAAATTCTAAAGATATGCTCTTTTTAAATATTTTGTAATATTGTTGTTGAATTGAATTTTATGGTTTAAATGCTAAGAACATGATATTTAATAAATAAAGGTCACACAGAAAGCGTTAAAAAACGCCTCTTTCAGCGTAATATATAATCTGAAAGCTTTGAGATTTTTTTTATATATGATTATTTTTCTTCGTGCCATTATTTGTGACACAAAATATAGATTGTTTAGAATTAGAAATCAAAAATGTAAAAAACTTTATTCACTATGAAGTAAGATAAAAAAATAAAGATTACTTTAGCAATCAGGCAAAAATATGATTTGCGTTTCCTTACAAGCACAGTTATATTTACACTTACATACAGTACCAACTTAGTGTGACATCTTTTTCCCCTTTGCTGTACTTTAAAATGTACATTTTATATTAGATCTAATCTAACAAACGTATTTCATAATTTATGGTTGATATAATAATAAGCTGATCAGTTTATTGAAGCGGTTGATATGTTAGGCGGTGCCTTAGTGGTACGTTTTTGTGGTGTAGAGATTGATTCTGAAAACGTGAATATGAAAACTATTAATTCTGTATACCAGGCAGAAATTTATTCTATAAAAGAAGCCTTACAATGGATTGACTCACATTCCCGAGAATCATATTCAGTTAATATACATTCAGATGCTTTGTCTGCCCTGCTGGCACTCTCCCGCCTGCCTCATAACAATTAGGTTATGAATGAAATCAAATATTTATCTAGAAAACTTTAAAAAAAATACAGATTGTACCTGCACTGGGTTAAAGCGCACTCTGGAATGTGTGGTAATGAGAGGGTCGATACACTTGCTAAAGAGGCTGCTCTGGGGGATGGAGCTATTTGTCATAATATTCAAGAATCAAGGAAAAAGACTTCTACCACTATGAAAGATCATTTGTTGAAACCATGGAAAGATAAGTGGGAGACATCTGAGAAAAATATTAATTATTTATGACATATATGTATCAAGAAACAAATTACTATTATGAATGATATGGAACTTAACCAAATAACTACCAATCACGGTATGTTGGTAGGTTTCCCGCTTATCTAAACAGATTCCACCTCCAGGAGATCTGCTTATGCAAAATATGTAATTCTTGCGGAGATGCAGCTCACCTTGTCGAGGACTGTGTATTAACAGGGAGTATGAGAGCAAAGTATGGATCATTCAATATGCAAGATTTTAATAAGAAAAATGGAAAGGCAAGAAGATATGCTAGGGAAATAACGAACATTATCAATATGAATAAGAAGACTATTGGAATTGAGAATTAGATCTACTTTTTTTTTGTTTTATTTAGAATGGGATATGTACGTGTTTGAGATCTGTGACGAGTTTTATTTAATTTTAACAACTCTATAATATTTTAATATTTTAGTCTCGTTTCTCTGGAGCTAGTTTAATTGTGTTGATTTTTTTAAAAGGGGCCGTCATTTTGGTTAGATTGGCCGGTCATTCTTTTAGCCATATGGCCAGCTTATGCCGGCTAGGTGGACAGGGGGCTGCACCCGTGAATACAGTACAATGTTTAATGAAGAATTCTATTACATAAACTCGGCTTTTTACATATTGTGACCGATTTTATTTAGACTGTCTTCCATTCCGATGTATTTATAGCTTGGTAATATTTGATAGTGGGATATAAGCATATATATCCGTGAATCTGATTACTGGTAATTGAGGAATAATACAGAAAATTTATCTTTAAAGAAAACAATTTATAAAACGAAAGGTAAAACCTGATTCATAGGAAAATGTTACCTAAGTTTTACGCATGTATTTTTCTAGACATATGCTCTTTGTTTCATTAGGTGGCTGAAATACGTTAGAGGCTATTAGAAATCATACAGTGGTATGCAAAACTAGAATATGATTTCATTACGACGCCAGGCACGGTACAAAATATTAAACTTCTGATTGTAGTATCCGAATACACTTCATGCTCGTTATAATGACACTTCACTTTATTGAAAATAGTTTTACAATGAGTGAGCGCTTTAACGAAAATGAATTTAGAATAATCTAATCACCTGATGACGTTTTGTACTGATCTTTGCAATCAAATGCTCGCTAACAACAAGTTGTCTTTGTAGCAATCGTTGATGGTATTTATTACAATTGCATCAAAATATTTCGCTAAGAAACGTAACAACTTCTGCCGAACAACAGGTCCCTCTTAATTTGCTAGAAGGATATACACACACAAGGCAATTTTTTTTTCAATGGCGGGCACTTGCCTTTAACGGCATTGACCACTACTAAGACCAGAAGTGGTGGCCATTTTTTTGTGGAGGCACCTAATAGGCGGCCACCGTTATCTCCAATGAAGGGACAGACAGTTTTGCATCCGTGTCTTCTCCAGGATTCGAAGTCGGGTCCTTCGGTATCTCAATCAGGCTCCCCTAACCACTATACTGTCTGAGCGGCTACACAGGTCAAAATGAAAAAAATCAAATTCTCGTATTTGAAACATTACGCAGAAAAATCTCAAAACTTCTTTAGCTCCTAATACCACCATAGTATTAAAATTCCACAACCCCTTTCAGAATTTGCTATTAGATACCAAAAATAGTAGCAATGCGTGTTAGGTTTTCTACGTATTTCAGTCTGATAATCTGAATAATACAATGAAGCTAATGGTTTCCACAAATTTACTATGAGCTACAATAATGTATGAGAAAATGCCGCAGGAAAGAAGTAGTGCAACCAAGCCTAACCAACAAAAAGAAAAACAACTATGATAAAGCATAAATCTGAGAGAGTTCAAAATTTGACGTTCGCCTAAAAAGGCTCTTTCAAAATTTAATTTGATTTTATCAATATGTATTATGAATAGCGATGGTCCGGGTGGAATAGTGAAATATTTTACAGAATACTAAATTAGCATGCATTTAGGCTAATATGAGAATATTATACATCTTTTGTATACTTTAAAAACGCAAAAATAAGTAACGTAATTCTACAAATATATTTTATGTTTTTAATTAGCTATATCATGAGTTAAATGTTTTTATGTTTAAAGAAATCAGATTAAAAAGTAAGAAAAGTAATATTCTTAGATACAGAGCAACTGATAACAGACAAATTAAATTTAAAAGATAAACATATTGCATTTTGCCGAATGGCAACACACTCGAATGAAAAGTGAAAGAACGTATCAAAATAAAACAACGCAAAGTCGTGTTTCGAGGCTAATAGCCCTTCTGGGCTACTAATAAAGATAAACAAATAGAGCAAATACGACTAAAAATTGCAATATAAATGTATTTGTTCAGATTACGTTAGCGAAACATCAGCCAGTTTTTATTCTGATTTATAAGATTTGATTATTATAATATTTACTTAAATTTTAAGCATTATTGCATTGCTCATTGTGTGATTCAGAAACAAGGCTACCTTGTTGCATTATCTCCTTGAATGACCCTCTGAAACGATGATGCAAAATGTGAAAAACTTTATTTTTCTTAAATTTTGTTAAAGCTCTTTTCTTTTATACCTTAGTCTCTAAAGTTCTGGTTGTTTAAATAAAGATTATGAAGCTGTTTTCCTATTTTGTTTTACATTAGCTAGTAAATATAGTCTGATAAATTTTAAATTAAATCACTGGGAGGAAACAAAGAGCTGTTTCAAAATTCTTGAAAAAGTAAATACAAATTATTAATTTTATTACACTAATATAAAAAATTCGCTTTTTTCTATTGTAGTGATGAAATAAGAATTGTAGAGATAAAATAAAAATTTTTAACTGAATTTCAATCTGAGCATGAATACGCACTTTATTTTCGAAGGTTCGTTACCAGTTAAAGCAAAATTCATGCTACATTTTAATACCCCTAAGCAATTTTTTACTCATATTTCGAGTATTTGTCAGAATATAATTCAAGTTAAAAGTTTTTTATTACAATTCCTTTCCTCAGAAATAGAAATAAGCAATAATTTTTATACGAGTGAAGTCTGTTTAGATTTAGAGCAAATTTCACGTTACATTTTGACACTCCTGAAAAACGTTTCTTGTATTTTGAACATTCGGCAAATTATCGTAACTACCCCAACGTAATATTTAAGCAGCAGTCGAGGATTGTTGGGATGTCATTTAGGCCTCTTGAATAAAAATTACCTTTATTGATTTTAACGAAGAATTACTTTTAGCCATTTCCACAGATACTGCCATATTACTGTTGCATCTGCAGACTCTCAGTGATGTCATGTAGTCAGATTGCAGCTACATAATCTTTTGTTGCACAAAAGCAAGAGCTATTCGAATGTTTTCATGTAATTTTCCTGACCAGCGTGATAATTTCGTGAGCTTAAAATGGATTGGGCTCTTTTACTTATGTGACAATATGTGTACAGAACAACGTGTTTATTACTGTTTTATTATTCTAAAAGAGATGGGAGCTCGTAAATCTAAAACCTCGCGAATATTCAAAATTCAATGGTAAGAATCTTTGCGAATTTTTATGCAGTCAGAATCTCTGAATACTAACCTAAAACGTCGTTATACATTTTAACTCAAAACTTTGTAAAGATAAGTTTTATCTACTTTCTCTAGAAATGTTCATTATAAGGTAAACGCAGTTGTTGCCATAGCTAGGAGTACTAATATCAATCCGCCATATTCTTACATTTCTAAAGTGATATTAGCGTTTCACATTCAGTGTTTATCGTGTTAAATTTTGAAGTAATCCTTTCCCCTATAGGTTTGCTTTCATTCAAAAACATTTAGGGAAAATGCAAAAGTATAAAATTACAACTTAAAATATTTTAGCTGTTATACTCAGGAAATGTTTTTCAAAATTCAAGAGTTTTCATTGTGTACTTCGCTCAATAAATTTCATTTCTATCTGGTTAATAAGCATATTTTAAAAAACTGTGTGCTTAAGTTTGTTTTTCGATTATAGTAATTCCCATTTTCTTGAAATATTAAGTTGTTTTTCTTTTATTCTTCTTCTTATATTAAAAATTTGAGATATTCGAGAACTTTAGAGGCTTCGGATCAAGAGCATTTAGATCATCCGACATTCAGTTTTCATGTATATATGTGTGCGTTTTGTAGAATATGATGATTTATTTCATTGTAGATAACTTAATACAGAGGTCTCTCGTATATTTTTAGACGATTTTGCTTTGCAGTAAAATAAAGTTCTCTACTTGGACTTTTTTTAACTGCAACTATATTTTTGAAAGTATAAATTATCGTCTGATACTTGACAGTTTTCTTTTTATGTAAAATATCCGCTTTTAAAGAAGCAATGGATGAAAGGCTATGTTTGTATTCTTTCCGAAGAAAATTATTCATATCTAGTTATTAAAGAACATTGTAAACGACAGGGTTTTTCGATATCTAAAGTTACGATAGGTAATGTTATCTATACCAAATTTAAAAAACTTCAAAATTTAGCTTCAAGCGGAAAAATTGTTCCAAATACGTATCCAAAGAGAAAACAAAATTTTTCGAATGTTGCAAAAGTATAAATATAGGGAAAAGCAAACTCAGGTACATCATACATACTATGATACACTTAGATTAGCTTAGGTAAAGTACTGTTACGGATTTCATATTCATTTGGCTATTTGTAAAGAATTATAATTAAAGTTGCTTTATTTTGCCGTGCAACGCAGACGATTTTTGAATAGACAGCTACGTCGAAAAAATGAAAATAAAAGAGCGCGTGCATTTAATATTTTATAAATAAATATCTCGTAATTACTGTTGCCATCCAGAAAAATCTTGAAAAATCGAGATTGTTCTAGTTATAATTAAAAAGCTTATAAAAACCCAATTGAAACACCTCATCTTAGTTGTTGTTGTAGTTGTAGCTGTTTAAAGCGAACTGCTGTTTGTTTACTTTAAGCTGTAGCAATTTCGCTGTGAGATAGAATTAGTTTATCTGCTTTGAACTGAGTTTTTGCTAAACGTTTGAGATATTGTGATAGTGTACGAATATCTCTGAAGAAATATTTCAGCATTTTGATTTATTTCTTGTGGAAAGAATAAATTTTTGTTAACTTTTTAACGACTTGTGCATTCAGTCCACAACGAACCTGTACGCACGCAACAGTATTATATCTTAAACTCTCTTTATATAAAAAGCAGCTGTCAGACAGCTTTATATAAAAAGATAGATGGTATATATGCATGTATCAATTCATTCATAAATCAAGATCCCGTTATTTTTGGATGTCAAACGTCTAGTTGCCAGTTTTCAGTCTTTACGATCATAATTTAAGAGCGCTTATTTCATAAATCCTGTCTGATAAGTTATGAGAGGAGTGGATGATAAACTGACTTTTACAATCTATATTAAATGAAATGGCTTTTCTTTCAGTCACGAGTGAATCGAGTAAAAATAGCTTGCTTAAAAAAAGCTATAGACCATTTTTATTGATTTAGCTATTATAGTCTCTTCTCGAAATGGATATTACTAAATTGATTTCCGGCCGCTGCTTATTTCGATAGGAAACTAAATGGGCGTAGTTATGAGAGTGAAACTGATATTAATTTATGGAATCCAGTTCGTGTTGAAAACCAATTATGTTAGTATTAAATGCAACTCAACTGTTGAAGTGATCTCACATAGAGTTCCCTACTTCATTCTATTTCAGTTCTCTCGAATTTTAGAAGTAAAAGCAATCCAAAATTTCATTTTCTAAATTCTAATACCAGCTTTGAACTGTAACAAATTAGCTACTGCAGAATTTAAAATATAACATTTATTTGTCATTAGTAGCATTTTATCATTGAAAGCTCTGAGAATCAACCAGAATTACGAACGTGTATATTAGAAACGGAATTTGCAAATTGCTTAAAAATGAATCATTAAATCGTAGTCTTCACACATGACCATCAAGAACTTCAGAAAATGTCGAGGCTTTAAAACATTATAGCAAAGTAAATTAATATTAGCTCCTATTAAAATTTTAAAAAATAAGTAAGAAATTTTGAGTTTTCCTGTAAGATAGTCATTTCTCTAAATACTGAAGTTGAACTTGTAAAATTCCTTTTACAATTCTGTACATGTGCTTCCGCTTTGAGATCAAGAGTTGTGGCTGGCACGTAACAATAGATTATAAGAAATACCGTTCTGTTCTTCTCTTTTACCGAAACTGTTCTCTTTTCAACGGATAATGCCTTGTTAGATGAAAATTAAATCAGCATTAAATTTTATGTAATAAAAATACAAATTAAAATAGCCAACAAATTATTTCCAGTCAGAAACGAAGTAAAAGTTATAATATAGAAAAAAACATTCAACTTAAATGAACAAAATGAGAGCATTCCGCTAGGAAAAATTACCAAAAGAAGATACATTTAATTCATTTTATTTCATTAAATCAACAGAACTTAATCAATCAATTAAAAAACAAATATTTGATTCGTTCTAAGTAACAAGCGTGTTATCATGAAAATGAAATTTAATTGTTATGAATGTGAAAGAATCAGATGAAAGTAATAATTAACAGTCACAAGGTTACCTTTCTTCAAATACAGGCTGTATTTTTTTACTGACGCTACTCAGAGCCATCTGCAACTCGATCTGTCAGCTGTAACGCAACCAAATGTTGTAGGAGGACTAATGAAGACATGAGAAAAAGATTTTTGTGGAAAAAAACAAGTTCTGAAAATTGTCGATAAGGAAAAACGAGGTGTTGCTCTAGTCTACACAACTATAAATTTGCATGAAAAGCAGATGAAATTTAAAAGGAAAATACTGAGTTACATAAATGACAGCAGCTTCATTATTTCAGTTTCTCACTCTACCTCATCGCATATTAATTTGGAATTTGTTTACCTTCATCAATCGAACGGAGCCGCCACTCTTTGATAGTTTAGATGTGTTAAGAACCTATGTAAAGGCTCTCTACCAATTACTGCATTGAATTAGGCGGATTAATGAAGACACGGGAGAAAGATTTTTTCGGGAAAAAAATAAGTTCTTAAAGTTGCCGATAAGGAAAAATGAAGTGTTGCAGTTAAAACGAGGTGTTGGAAAAACGAGGTGATTCAGAAGTTTTAAGAAACAGGATCCTTTGGCCAAAGAACTTCTAGGATTAAGAAAAACGATAGAAACACCGTCAAACCGCAGAGGGAAAAATATACACGCCATTAATTTAACAGGTGCTATCCATCCAACCTTCATACTTTATCACGAATACGCAAAATATTCGTCGAGCTAGTGTTGATGATCACGTTTGTCAAGAGTTCAAAACTCTGTGATAATATTTTTCCCGCCGTATCGACGTAACTTAAATCAGTGATCCCTGCAAGTAGATTAATTAATAGATTATTAGTTCTGAGAAACATAATCTGCAAAAATCCGATTGTAAATTATCGCAAAAATTTTTGCCAAAGAACCACTTCTATAAGTTCTTTGGCAAGAAGAACTCTATTGAAGCTTTTCTTCTTCACATATACGTTCTTTACCTTAGCAAAGGCTTTCTACACGATGGAAACCGCTGTCAGAAAAGATAATTACTGATGTCGCAACTGCAATCGGCGACGACACCCACGAGACCATTACTAGTATTGGCAATTCCAGGGGAACAGCGCGACAGTTGGATTTCAGTCTTTCAATGGTACAGCAAATCTTGCGGAAAGTTCTCCTACGAGATAAGCCGCGGGCAGGAATTAAAATCAACGATAATGATAAACGGGTGACATTTGCTCTGACATTTCTTGCCAGGATGGAGGGGATGATGCTTGGCTGTAGAGAATTCTATGGGAAGATGAGGCTCATTTTAACTTACTGTTAACAAATAAAACAGGCAAATCGACAACCTCGGATTCGGCGTAGATTTTGTAAAATCCCAATCGATTTCGAGGGCAAAACGGGTCCCCCTTCATCAGGAGCAAAAAATTCTGCAAAAGCGAGAAAGTGAATGTCAATCATATTTATACCCTACAGGCGTCTTGTGGAAAAGCCGATAGCGCCATCTGTCGCAGAAATAGTAACGAAAAATGAAGGGCTAAGTTAGTAGAATTTTGAAGGCATTAGGCAAGACTGGATTGGAATTGAAGTCACTGACTAAACAGGATAAATCTTTATGAATGTAAAAAGCTTCAAGAAAATCCAATTCCCTAATAGAACCAGCATTCTAGATAATTTTAGCAGAACCAAAATCAAAATTGTGATTGAATTTCCAACTGTGATTAGCTATTGAAGATTTGTTAATTTCGCCTTTTTGGATGTAAGATTCGTGTTCTTTTATGCGAAAATTTAACGCTCTTTTCGCTTGGCCAATATAACTTAAGCCACACTGACACGATATGCTATAAATTCCCCAAGAATTAAAGTCAGAAGTAGAATCTTTAAAAACGGAAAAATCCGAGGTTTTAGTATTAAACTTATGTTTGGCATAGATATTAATCAAAACTCTAATCGATATCGAATTATATTTAATCGATATAAAATTTTATTTTACTGAAATAAAAAATGTTCAGTAACTTGTTTTCTAACTTGCAATCAACTTCCGAGACCCACCAACGATCGTTGAACACTGGTAGTTTGACCTGGGTTCGAATCCAGGCGAATGGGCGGGTTTCATGGACGTTTTTGTGATTTACCGGATATGTAACGTGGAAACGTAAACATTTCTTAGATAGTCCTCCACGAATACATCTTTTTTCTTAGACAGATAGCCCTCCAGAACTTCGGAGTAATCAAATAAACCACATAGTCGATTCCCGATTAACCGGGACTGGATTAGCCGGACTTTTTCTTAAAAAAATGTTACATTTTTAATTAAGGAAGGTTGGAAAATTTTTCACAAAAAATCAGAATAAAGCCAAATTTCTACTAAAAATACATAAAAGGAAGTTTCTTAAATAAGAGCAGGGATATTTGATGATAAAAACAATATTACGAACAGCATTCAGCTATAAAAGTACGCAATTTAATTACAAAATTTCTCGACTATATAAACATTATTAATTATCCGTTAAAAATAAATTAATAAATCACAAATATAAATTAAATTTACAACTAGCAATTTTCTGTTTCCCACTGACTCATTGAACAAGAGTTGGTGTAAGCAAAAACATTGTTCGAAGCGTTTTCTTCTTGTATTAAACTCTGATTTAATTTATTTAGGCAAATTAACTTATTTTTCAAATTAAACTATTTGAAATCATACAAAAATTGTTAATAGTACTTCTTCTGTTAGTTATAACATGGATTATTCCTATCTCGTGCGTTTTTTCAAACGTTACCGGAAGAGCCATGATTTTGAATTTACAGTAGATGTCGTCCTTGCTTTCGCCCCTATTAGTCATGTATCTGTTATACTTTACAAAAGTGTCTTATTTTTCTCAGCATTCAATTATGCGATAATCTATTTTGCCACACATATGTGCTACCATATGACAGTCACATTATCAGTCGCGAAGATCCTTGAGATCATTGGCAGACAGAAGGAATAACACAGTGTTCTTTTTTTAAATCTCCTCACAAAATCGCCAAAATTAGTTTAAATCCAAAGATGGAGTGCTCCATTAACAGTCCAGATGTTAAACTGCTGACTACTAGTCGAGTGCAATCTGGGTTCTTTATAGAAGAAAGGGTTGGCTGCATGTGCAACGTAAATACGAACTCAGTTCTTTTAGAAAGTCTTTCACAAGGGCACCCGTTTCCTTAAGTAGATATCCCTCATATGCTTTGCTATATTCAGATAACTTAAGATTGTGCTGACCACTGCAGTTAACACTTCGTATCTTCTTCCTATTAGTCCTATCTTCTTTAGAGAATTTTGTAAAATACCAAAGTATATGTTTTCAGTCTTCGTAAGCAATTTTGACAGAAATCTGCTCGCAAACTGTCTCTACGGTAGTGGGATGAATTTCACCTCTGTTATCATCTAGATTCTCTAAGTAAATTCTCTCAGTAATGCATAGATTATAAAGTACTTCTCCCGCCTTCTTAGCCTGCCTTCGTGGTTTACTTGTCAGCAAACTCGGGGCGTATTCGAGAGGTCCGTGGTTCGAGTCCCGGCGAGGACATTGCTCATGTTTTACTACATCTCTAGTTTCAAAAAATACCTAATGTCTCTACAAAAATGAGAGCTGTAGTAGCCAAAATGCATGTATTTGTTTTTGTAAAATTTTAATGAATTTAATTCTTTTGCAATTAATAATATTCCTTACCAGTTGGGTTGTTCTATTTGTTATGAATTTTTAAAATGTTTCACGGAAACAAGAATTTCTAATTTGACCATTTCTCGTGATTAAAATAAAATGTAATAAGAATTAATTTTAAGAGCATGCATAACATAAACAGCGGTCTTCATTTTTCATTGGGAAAAAAAAGGGAAAGACAGCATAGTACAAAAAAGGGTAAACAGCATATCTTATCTCATAGTAGATGAATAATTTAAATATTATTTATGAGCTTTTCAAATCACATCTAGCGCATGCAAAAAACTTCAAATAGTGCCTAACTCAGAGAATGAAATTATGAATAATTTAGTTGTATAATTAAAAACCGTATTTGCTGTTTAAGAACAGAAAATCTAATTAGGCTGTAAATTAGAATAAAATGCAGTTTAAAGTATTAGATATTTACTTTTAGTTAAAAGAGGAGAGTAAGCAACTGCCGATAACGCACATTTCCACATACAGAAATTCAATTTCCACTAATAAAACAGAAAATAAAAAAATACTGTAAAAAAATTAGAATTTAAAACCATGTAAAATTATTTATTACGTTATAGAAACGAACACGAAGTAACTACATAAAATACATTGTTATATTTTAGCTGATGATTACTTCCTGTAGAAACATGGCTCTTTTCATTAATTAAAGTCATGAAAATGACTGATCTTCGATGTTATCTTTTATCTCGTTATGTTTAGCAAATAAGTGAATTAAACCTGTCTTTAACAATTACGTAACACTATTTCTTCATTACGATATATTTTTTGCGCAATGACGCTTCTTTCGAATATTTGTGAGTTATTAATAATGAAATCATTGATTTAATTTGATATTTGAGAATAAAATATCGACCTATTTTTCGTTTATGATTTGTAGTCCTACATTTTCAGATGACTAGCCTTTTACTTTTTATATAAACCAAGAATGCCTTTTAATACAATAGTGAAAGGTTAGGTTAGGTTAGGTTATTCAATTATGGCAAAGCACACGAGGGCTATCTGCCTAAGGGGAGGGATGCCTTCGTGGAGGACTTTCTAAGGGAAACTGGCTCGTATACACGTTACACATGGGGAAAACCACGAAAACGGCCATGCAGCCAGCCGTTCGCGGGATTCGAACCTCAGACCGAACTACCAGTGTTCAGCGCTTTACCGCTCGGCCGCTGGTGGGCGACAATAGTGAAAGGAAATTTATTATTATTTGAAGCAATATCGAAAACGCTGTATTTTAATAATAGTATTATAATGCCTGCTTTTTAAAATGCAATACGCTGAAGAACAAGAAATATTAGAGCCATATTCACACGTTAAATAATATAATGTACAAGAATTAATTAATTAATTAAATTGACAACGCAGTCCGATTTGCGAAATACTAAAAGTATATATTTTTTTAGTGGCCATTGTCTGACAATTGCAGTTGGGATACTCTTCGCACTTGTTACCGAATTATACCTGGCGTAGCCTCAAAAGTCGTAAGCACAGCCACGTACAGGTAGAAGTGCGCGGGATTCCACAAATTCACCGTTGGTAATACAAGTATACTCCCACCGCCTTAACTGTGCAGTTTCGCCCCAATTTTGTTGGAGAACGAGTGGTTTCAAACCTACCCTTCTTCAGCAACCATAAGCGTTGTGTGCCATGTGGGTAGTATATGCTTCTCTTGAAACTTGGTCATGGATAAGCCTTGGAGGTAAAGGCGAAAAAGAAGTTTCATAACTGGTACGGAGTGTTGTATGCGCCTATAGTGAGTATTACGCGGCTGCAGGAGTCAATTCCAGTAACATCTCAAAGCTTGAAACTTAGTGACGGACCGGTATGGTGATGTATAATGCAAAGGTCCTGATGTGTGTCGCCGCGTTACTGCAACACGTGAACAAAACCATCGTAACGTTGAAGGTGGTCATCTAAACGCAGCTAACAGGTGATAAGCAATTTAATTAACTAAACAAAATTCTTTACTTCCTCAAAACACAATCCAAATGTAAAAAATGAAAAACGCAATAAAATGTAGAAGCATATTTTTCCACAGCTGTAAGTAGGAAAATGTACTAAATGGAGAAGAGGAATTCTTGAATGTTCCGTAGCTACAATGGCCCATCGCTTCCTATCACTCCTGAATCTCGTAATGGGAAATGCTTATAACAGTCATTGCTCTTTGGCCAAAATATGCAACAGTTGTGTGATACGATAGGAGCAGTCCCGATAGGCAACGATTTTGCCACCATCAAATTCTGACGCGTTATATTGCGAGATTTTGTTTCTCAAACGAGATACAAAATGACTTCCAACGCAAATAACAACGAGTGAGCGCGATTTCCGAGTGAAACGCCCGCATTTTAATTTGCCGTTGTATACTGTTTCGGCATAGCCTACGAATGCGGCGCATATTTATATGTGTGCTGTAATGCTAATTACATGCGTATCCTATCGAGGTCTACAAATGATACTAATTTCAAACCTATTGAATATTTCCTTCATTAATATTGGATGTTCAACAGTGTATTTTTCAAATACACTGGTCATAAAAACATGAATTAAAATGTTTGGCTGTTGATTGTTCGCAAAGTATTGAAATTAAAACCAAGTTTATGAAGATTGGGAAATAATGAAAAAATTCAATTACCTCTTGCGGGAAAATGTTTTTTAATATGGTGTATGATCACCTTGTACCGAAATCCATACCTCACATCTTGATTGCATAGACCTTTACTAAAGTATTGACCAAGGTTTTGTGAAATTGCACGCCATTCTTATAAAGTGCAATTTTCAGCTCCCGGAATGAATTTGGTGCGCTGAAGTTCATCTAAGGCATCCTACACATACTCAGTCGGGTTTTGCAAGTATTCTCACACCACATATGTTCGATGAGACGGAGCATTGTCATCCATTAGCAAAACATCTGGACCAAAAGCACTCTCAAATAGTTTAATTTGAGGTTCCAATACCTCGTCCACTTATCCTTGAATGGTTATAAAAACTACTTGAAAGAAATGCAGCTCAGTGCGGCCATTTGTGATGATTCCTCCTCAAACCATTATCGTGGAACGGGATATTTTACGGAATTCTTTTCCTCTCTCCAGATCGAAACATATCTAATCAAATTACATCTGAACTCGTCAGTATGCAATACTCGGGCGCACATGTCTTGGCTCCATCGAACATGACGCCGGCACCAGTTTAAGCGGGCTCCTCTGGAAGCTTGAGTGAGTGGAACACAAACTATTGGTTTTCTAGCATACCGTCCAACATCGTTAAGCCTTCATGCAGCAGTAGAGCAGCTCCCTCTCAGAAACCACATTCAGTTTAAACAGTACTGCAGACCTGATTAATCCAGAACTCATTTAATGCATTTCATAGTTTATAATGTATTTGTTCATCTTTACATCTGTATCTGAGCCTATACTATATGCTTAATATTCTGTATGCCTAACATGTACCATAATAGCGAAAAGCGTTTTCCTTTGTCTCAGCAGTCCACACCATGCACATTCTTTTCATGTTCTGGTCCTTCTTTCAATGAGCCTCGATTAGCGTGGCCAACTCCCGAAGGATACAGCACTAAGCTCTTTATTTTTACATATATCTTTTAATTCCATAGACGGGATCCAACAGACTGAAAAGCACGCAACCCAGTGGGCCAGCTGTTCCGTCGATGGCGAAAAGAAAAATGTACTGCAGATCGGATTTTCAACATGCATCCATTGAGCACCACAGTGTCAATCACCGAATTTCGCCCCAAGCCATTCAGTCGCGGTCACAGGAAACTATTAAACTCTGAAATGGGATATTTCATAGATAGAGAAAGGTAATTAGCGTGTTCCTTCATCTCTCCAGATCAAAGCACGCCTAGAAACACTGTTCAGACTATATCTGGACTTGTAAGTAAACAATACTTGGGCCCAGTCTTCTGAACATGATGACGGCACAAGTTTAAAGGGCCGTTCTGGAAGCTGGAGGGAATGGGACACAAATAGTTAGTTTTCTGGCATACAATTCAACTCCGTCAAGCACTTCGTGCAGTAGTAAAAAGGCTAATTCGAGTTTCTGTGGCAGCCTGAAGGTCTAAAACTAAATCTCCTATAGTCGAAGGATTCTGGAACTATGAAACGAACTTAAAACAAAAGAATGACACGTGTACCGTTCATTTAAGCCGCACTTTATTTTTAAAAAATACATTAAAGAATCCAAGCATCAAGAAAGAGGAAGCAGCAATCACACTTGGCAAGAGGAATTAATAATCTGTAATCTCATTATAATACAGTTAATCTGAACTGAAATACCATAGCAGCTACCAGTCAGAGAGAATATGCTGGCAACTTTGTCAGATAAGCAGAACTGATCAAATTTAGGTATGAATACAATTCTGAAAGTAACCTGTTGGCAGTTTTCTCAAGTGAAATTTAACTCAATCGCTAGAAGGTAAGATATAGGAACACTAAAGTCTTAACCTTTCAGTGAAAGTAAGCGTTTTAAATTTCAGTCAATTACAAATCTTATCGAAGACTATAAATTTCCCGTACAAAGATATTTTTTACCGTGCAGCTTTGGTTTTGTGGCCATTTTTGCACTTTTACTTAGTTTGCAAAATTCCGTGCTTTTAGGAAGGGGATCGCTTCTTTTTCTATTGATGATAAATTAGATATGATAAACATTTTACAGAAAAAAGATAATAAGGAATATGAAAAATGAATGATACCATGAAAACGCTATAGCTTTTTTTTCAATTGATAGAAGCTAAAAATGAACATCATTTTAGAGAAAAAAATAATCAATTAAAGAACTCAATTCCATGATTTAATGTGAGCGAGAAAATAAAGTATTCTGCATGTTATAAATACTGCTATAATAAAAAAAAATTACTGCTTCTTTTCTAATGAAATATAAGTTTAAAATGTTAAACATTTTGGTGGGGGAAAGAAATACCGGATACATTGCACGACGGTGGCATTATCATAATGAGCACTCTAAGAATAAAATGCGTTACATGTTAAAAATCTGGTGATAATGTTTGCATATTTTGGCCACTAATTTTCCGATTTTGAGGACAAGCCGAAATATTCGCTATTGTAAGAAAGTATCACTCTTTTCATGCGAGTAATACATTAAAGCTATAAATTCTTTAGTCACGTAAATAAGGGCGTTTTAATTCTTAAAATATGTGTATAATACTGGCTTTGAAAGTCAACAATAAAAATATCACCTAATCAAAACATATTAAGATAAGTTCAAAAAATAAATTAAAATTATTATTTGTGTTAGATAATTTTCAAAATATATAGTAAAATAAGCTGTAAAACTGTCAAACAATAAAACCGCCAAATATTTTTCCCACTGGCATCTAAATTGGCCAGTTCTAATCTACCTATAAAACAGAGAAAATGACAAAAAGGAAAGATAAAAAAAAATAAATGTATCTTACATCTGCAATATTCTTCGCTGACAAAAATGGCGCGTGCCTGGAATTTATTTAAGAAAGCATCTGCGCACGAATATTTTCTCAAAAAGGAAATCACCCTCAGCAACAAACGAAATAAAGGATTCTTCATTTATAGTAGATGGAAGGATCCAGACAGAAAAATCATGCAAAGCTTCAATTACGATTTCGAATCGAAAAATGCATTCTTTAATAGTCGTTCGGTCAGAAATTCTTTGCGGAATATTTTTGCCGGTTCACGTGAAATCTTCACTTTTTTCTTAAAAGCGCTTTTATTTTTAACTTTATATAAGAAAACGCAAATTTCAAATTACAGTCTCCAATAGCTGAAAAGGATTTTCATTTCGTGCTTATCAACAGATTACAAACAGCTATTCGAAACGAAGCACTAGAGCAATGAAATGCCACAGTAATATTCAGTGAATAAATTTAACTATTTATAAAAAGAATGATTCTGTATGTTATCTCAATTACGATAAGCTTGAAATACATGAGATTAATACTACAAGGGTGTTCATATACATATTACAGCTTGGGGTAAAATTTAGTGAATGTGCTTTTTTATATGAAAAAAAGGTAGAAACTGTAATTCACATTTTGAAATTCTAAGCTTCGTGTATACGGCATATGTGAGGAAAAGTATTTTAAGAAGAAAAAACATCGTATCATATTTAGACTAATATAGAATTTTTTTAATATTTATAGCTTTCTATCAAAATTCGTTGCACATACTTTGCTTTCTATTAGAATATCTATAAATTCATAATAAAAATTAACCACTTATTTTTGCAGTTTAAACTACTTTTATACATAAAAATTAAAGAATAACACCAATTAAAACATTTTAAATTCCATTTCAAGCAAGGTGTTTGAAAACCTTTGGACAAATAGGACAAAATAGGCAGTATTATGTTTAATGGATTGATCTTACTTTTTTTTCATATCTAAAATTTCAATTTTCTTGCAAACATTTCCTGAATACAAATTTATCCTAAACTGATAGAAAGAAAAGTCTTAATATCTACTCATTAATCAGAAAACATTTTTATGTGAGTTTCTTACATCGGATTGTTACTGTTTTATGAAATTAATTTTAAGTTACATTAACCAGTTTAATTTACAAATTGTTCTGCTCTTTCTGCTCTCACTTTTCGAGTCATTTTATTCCGCTTAATGCTGCTAAAGCCAACTTAAAACAAAAGAATGACACGTGTACAGTTCAATTAAGCAGCAATTTATTTTAAAAAATACATTAAGGAATCCAAGCATCAAAAAAGAGGAAGCAGCAATCATACTTGGAAAGAGGAATTAATAACCTGCAACGTCATTATAATGCAGTTAATCTGAACTGAAATACCATAGCAGCTACCAGTCAGAGAGAATATGCTGGCAACTTTGTCAGATAAGCAGAACTGATCAAATTTAGGTATGAATACTATTCTGAAAGCAACCTGTTGGCAGTTTTCTCAAGTGAAATTTAACTCAATCGCTAGAAGGTAAGATATAGGAGCACTAAAGGCTTAACCTTTCAGTAAAAGTAAGCGTTTTAAGTTTCAGTCAATTACAAATCTTATCGAAGACTATAATGGAAAATTCATGGAATGGGCAATAATGCCGATTGTCAATGAAGAACTCATAACATAAAGTAACAGGCATGGGCATGCGATGTTAGAGATAACAGACATCACAATATTGAGACAGAAAAAGCTTTTAATCAACAACCTGTTAAATCCAAGAAGTCACTGTGTCTAAGAGCTGAAAAATCCTTGTATATTTAGTGATAGGAGGAACAGTGAAGTAAAGCTTCAAGAAGATGAAAATATTCCTTTTGCTATGAAATATGCTCTGTAGCTTACTGCTTCTCATTAAATGAATGTATTTCTTAATGGCACAAACATTTCTTTACCTTCTCTTTCGATCAATTATGAGCAATGTCTGCTTTCTCTGTCGCATTATACTCCATATTCATTAGTTTCTTTGTGACTTTTACTGCTTACCTATCAAACGGATGTATCTCCTGTCTCACCGATTTTTCATAATACTCTTTGTTTTCGACTCTGCCTGGCACTTATATAAAAAATAATTTGTCCTTAAGTTTTAGCTATAAGCTGACTTAGACATGTGTGCTTATACATACAAATCTGTAATTATTTAGAAGTCTGTACGTTATTTGTCAACAATAACTGCGTTATCTATTAATCAATTTTTGCTTGTTCGGTATTTTCAAATTCTGGAAAAGACTGTCAGTCGTAATCTAAGGCAAATAGCTAATAGCAGTGCTAAGTAATTAAAAGCAAGAGTTATATTATGGGGTATACATAATAGTTCTCGAAACCTGGGAATGAATTTCGTAGCATCAGATCATACCTTAAGCAGTAATTAACAGGATACAATACCGAACTACATACCTGTGGATGTATGGGGATTCGGACAACTATGTATATGATTGCAACACTATTCAAAAGTCCTCGAGGAAATAGCACCAGAAAACTGAAGCCTTTGGACACAAATTACTATTAAAATATACAAATATGCTGAAACCTCTGGAGAAACTAAAAGAGCAATTAGTGACACTAGTGCTGATCCGAATGCCGTTATTTCTCTTTTCACTCACTTGTGTAATTATAACTAAGTTCTCATGCTGTTACCTTCTTGCATAACTATGTTTTTGTTTCAATGTTTCTTTGTATATACTTCCCACTAACTGTTGAACATCATAACGAATACACTTCGTATAACGATAGTTTTTAAATAATGATCGCATACGACCTTTATATTGTTTATATATGTAAATTTCTGTATAATTTTTGCATATATATATACGTCTTAAGTTTTTTTATGTTAAGAGAAAAGTTTGCGAAAATTCTATCTCATACATATTAACACTCATACATTTACCGAGCAATATTCCTCTTTCCACTTCCTTTAGTACGTGTCTTGTACGGGTAATTAGTTCTACACGTTAATCACGTATTTGTGCTCATAATGCGCTTTAGGTGGCACAGCAGCTTGATCAACAGTGGACCCAAATATACAAGCTATTTTCTATATAAAATATAGAATATATATATAAAATATGTTCTTATAAAATATTTTAGATACTCACTTATTTAAAATTCAAAAAGCGCAAAAATGATCGGTCAGTGCTCTGTCACTTTCTTTCATAATTTTTTATTCGTGAAACAAATGTTACTATAAACATTCGTGTAAAAAATGGACAAAACATAAATAAATATTTTCAGATTTCAAAATGGATTTTTTTATTTTTCAAAACATTTTTCATCAGTTGTATTATGTAATTTTTAAGAAGTTTGTTGATATTTTTTACGACAGAATAAACCGAGATAATGTTCACACCTTAAGAAAATAATAGGGTTTCCATTTTACTTAGGTCAATGTGATACAGTAGAAGCTGCTTAGGTTAATGTTATCATTCGGATATATCATTATCGAACTGCCAAAGTTCCGCCCTTTGCACACGAAAGCATGGAAAATATACACTGCTCGATATTGAAAATGCAACACCAAGAAGGAGTGGTCAGAAAGTGATGAAATTTGGAAAAAAGACAGAGACAGCAAGCAGCAATAAGTGATCTTTATTTCAAAATGATAGTTAGAATACAGAGCGAGAACGGCGTCTGCTCAGTAGGATGTAGAACCACCGTGGACAGCGATGCACGAAGAAACACGTCTAGGCATAGAGCCAATAAGAGTGTGGATGGTGTCCTGAGGGATGGCTCTCCATTCTCTTTCAACCATTTGCCACAGTTCGTCATCTGAACGAGGCAGGGGCAGAGTCTGCAAACGGCGTCCAATCACATCCACACATGTTCGATTGGTGACAGGTCAGGAGAGTACTGTGGCCAGGAAAGCATTTTGAAACATTGCATTAGGCAGACCCTGAAGGTAGGGGATTGCCACTGGCCGTACTACATTATCCAAGTATCGATGGGCCGTCATAGTGCCCTGAACACGAACTAGAGGTGACCTGGAATCGTAGGCAATAGCGCCCCAAACCATTATACCACGTTTGTAGGGCGCTCCATAGTTACTGCCGCATTAGATCTGTCTCCACGTCGACGTCACACACGTATGCGTAAATCTCTTTTGAATACATTTTAAATCAACTTTGTAATCCGCTTGGAAAAAAAGTGTCCTTTATTCGCTCTTTAAGCACAGATGTCAAGCAAAAACATTGCTAAATTGCATTCGAATGCAGTCAAAATGGATAATTTCATTGAAATTTGATACCCGGAATTTTTCGTCATTACACCACTTCCTTTACTTCGTACAAGGAAGTGAAAATGGAAGAGTTTCATTTTGTGATTATCATAACTGTCGAAATTTTTACCTTCAGAAGATGAGAGCAACAAATTTTATCTCATACCTTTGTAAGATCCAAAATAAATGCATTTAAGGAAGATAAGAAGCGAAATAAAATATCCGTCGTGAAAAAAGAAATATTTATCATTTATAGGCTTGACACAAACGTTTTAACTGCCTATAAAAGTAGAAAAGTACAATATAATTAATCATTTTAAAATCGGGTTCGGGATTTAAGCGCAAAACTTTGTAATCGCTACTAGCCTGATCCTTGAAATTTCAATAAGAAATTACATATATTTGAAATCGTAAGGAAAAGAAAATATTTAATCAATCCTACATTCACATAATGTTTTGGAGACCAAGAGATAGAAAACAAGAATGAAATTTACAAATTGATAGTATCTTTATTTTTCGAAATTTGATTAAAAATGGCTACAAGTTGTTTGAAAAATCTGAATTTGATATTTGATTTGAATTTGAAGCATAAAAGATACATAATTGAAATTTAAGTGTATAAATATATGAACTACAAAGGAAAGTAAATAAGGTATTTTCTCCTTTCTTTCTTCATGCTTTCCTAACGTAATGGTTAGAAACTCGGCGCGTATTCGAGAGGTTCAGGTTCGAGTCCCGGCGAGGGCATTGTTCATTTTCACGTCTCCAGCATGAAAAGAAAAAATTCTAATGACTCTACAGTGGCGCCTGAACTAAAAAAAAAGGTGGTGGATGATGATTCTTCACCAACAGGATTTGGCGACTGGATCCCTTAATCCCCAGTCGCCCTTTAAAAGAGGGAGTATATAAGATATTTTTTCCCGCTTTTCTGCATGCTTTCATGGTGTAATGCTTAGCGCACTCGACACGTATTCGAGTGTTCTAGGTTCGAGTCCCAGCGAGGGCATTTCTCATCTTTCACGTCTCCAGCATCAAAAAGAAAAAAAAATCCGAATGACGGTACAATTACTCGATTGAAAGCTATTAAGGAATGAAACTTCTTAAACTGTTTTTTATTATTTTATCTATTTTCAATGTCTAATGAAGAGAGGTAATTACTCTTTTTTGCCTGTACACAACAAAACACTCATTACAAAAAGTAAGGAACGTTATGACAATAATGAATTAAAAGTAGACGGTTAATCTTAATAATCCTGTAGCCTTGCTAGTAGAAATCGCTTTGGGCAGTTAAGTAATGCGTGTGGCGATATTCCCAAAGTTAGCTTGAAATTCAGTAGAAAGTCGCTATGTGTATAAAAACAAATGTAACGTTATTTTCCACCCCAGAAAATTATAAAATATGTCATTATTTGCTTTTGTATTTCCAATAAAACTGACTGCATAGTAATTACGAAATATTTAATTTAATGCTTTTGACAAAATTCTGCATTTGCTTATTTAGGTTACAGATTTCAATAAACTAATGCAAATCATTCAGTAATCAAACTGTACAAATCTATGAAAAATCTTATTTAACAAAATCTATGATTTATAGTAGAGTTTAGAAAAGATAAAATAAATACATAATAGAACTTAAATATTTTGTATTTTTGGAAACCAAATAAAGAAACTAATTGAGTTATCTTATCGAACGTTAATTTAGTAGAATGAACATTTTAAAAAAATTAATATCGTCTTGATGTCCATGCTACTCTTGAACACAGCCACGAAGGTTTTCGAAAATGCCCTCATATATGACGCACGAAATTGTAGCTTTCTCATCACGAATAATTTGCTTCGACTGGGTTATTGTTGCTAATTGATTTCTGCATACTCGACTATTAAAATAATTCCATAAATAAATCGGGCGGCTGAAAAATAAAGACTTATCGGAACTCATGGGATGACATCTGTACAAGAAATCAATTTATTGAGGAGCGTTTCCTTAACTACGTTCATAAAAATGCTTAAGATTTGACATGGGGGGCCACCTGCTGCATCCAGATCCTCTTACATAGCTTTGAAATTTTTACAACTGCGTTGTCAAAAATCCTAGTCGCATCTAACGATGTGTCTGATGTCTTACATATCTTCTTGGCTTCATCGTCCTGTTTACTCCACATTCACCGTTTAATTAATTTGTTCACATTTCTTGATCCATGATTTTATTAAATCAACATTAAGGCACTGACTAATGTCGTAGAAATGATATCATTGTGTAACTAATATCAGCGTGCTAAAAATATACTCTATAATAAAACAAAAGAAAAAATCGACGCACCAAGAAGGATTTATCCGATGGAGACAAAAATTGGTGGATAGGAAGATTATGTACAGAGTAAAAAATTACTAAAATTTCAGAACAATTGAATAATTTATTTCAGAGATACATAGTTAAAACTTAACAAGCTTAATAAGGTGTTGACCCACCTCTCGTCCAGATGCAAGCCGCCACACAGCGTGATATAGACTGATGAAGCTCCCGAATGGTCTCCTGCTGTGTTTTTTGCCAAATTTGCTCTAGTTATCGAGATAGGCAATCAACATTCCCTGGTAGATGCAGAGGCTTTCGCATCATAACCCAGACATGCTCGATGGGAGAAAGATCTGGCTGGCCAAAAAAGTAATTGACAAGCTGTAAGACAGTTCATGAGCGACATGAGCGGTATGTGTTCTGGTATTATCTCATTGAAATATAAAGCCAGAGCATTGCAAAAGGAACGGTGGCAAAACAGGTCTCAGAATGTCCTAGATGTACCCCTGTGCTGTACGTGTGCCTCTAATGACGACCAAAGGGTTCTGGCTATGAAGAGAAATGGCACCCCAGACCATAACTCCTGGTTGAGGGCCTGTGTGGCGTGCAATTGTGGAAGCAGGATGGGCACGCTGCTCTGGTCGTCTCCAGACGCGTCTTAAATGATCGTCACGACACAGTTGGAAGCGGAATTCGTCGCTAAAGACTATACGCTCCCCCAGTCAGCATCATTCCAACCTTATCGAGCCAAGCACCACTCTAATCTGTCTCGACAGTGTGCAGGCGTGAGTGGCAGGTGGCGTAACTATCGGTGCGAGGTAGATTTCGCTCTATCAGCCATCTGTGAATGGTCATCGTGGACACTCTTGTGCGGGTCACCCGTCTTATAGTTGATAGTGATGAATCAGGCACTATGACAGCTGATCTGACAATCATTCTGTCCTCCCGATTTGTTTAGGCGCTAGGTAGACTGTTACTATCATGACGCTGAAATCTGCCATTTCCACCCATTCTGGCCAGCATCTTCTAATCGCCTCATCACTTCGACTCACATGACGAGCTATTCTCTGATTTGCCCAACCTGCCTCTTTCAATCCAATTTTACGACATCTTTCAAACTCTGACAGTTGCTGGTAATGAGCTGGAATCCTGCGGCGAGGCATTTTTCAATCGTTGAAAGGTATCCTAAATCGTAATGCAACAGAAAGTTTTAATAACAGTTCAAGAACAGCTCCTTATATACGTGTGCTGGATGCGCAGTTCCGATGCGCTGGAGATTGCACTATTCATTGATTGGACACCAAGTTTTAATCATTTGCATATTTGTTCATATCGTTTATGCATACGTAATTTCAAAGCAATCGGATGATTCCTTCTTGGTGCGTCGATTTTTTTGTTTTGTTATTGAGTGTATATAAGAATCGTTATTTGAGGGCAAATATTTTACGTTAAAAACCTGAATTTACTTGTGAAGCGTTTTGTGATGACTAAACTCCCATAAGTAATGCATCGGTAACCACCGTCTGTATTCTCCTTTCTCAGACTTTTTTTTTTGAATAAAGGTACACTCGTTATTTGCAAGCATTTGTGGCCTATCCTGCCGGGTAAATATCTCGATAAATAACACACTTCGTTTTTTTATCTCTGCAATCACTTCTTTGTCATCAAATAAGAGTAATTATTTTCTAGTAAATACAAATTGTTTCACAAAATACACTTCAGAATATTTTTATTTTAAAATTATTCTTATTCCAGTCAGTATATTCTTATTTTAAAACTTGTGTTTCTTGTAAGAAACCAAGTCAACATGTATAGCTGTATGACTCCTCTAATTCTGAAGCATCATGGTATTCTAAAATCAGCAATCAACAAACAATACCTTACTAATGAATTTTTTCATTCAAAGGGGGAAAATAGTTTTATCTGAAAAACCTTCTCTGAAGTTACTTAAAAGAAATAAAATCGTAATCTTATAAAAGCGAATAAATATAGAGAAAAGAAATTATTTTGGGTTATTGAAAGCATTGGGTTTTACTAAATTATAGAACAACAGTATCGGTTGACCATACGAAGACGTTTTCTTTCTTAGATGGAATTCTGAACGTAAAGGTATCTTATATCAGTAACTTAACATTTAAAAAATATATTAAGATGTTTTCTCTCCCCTTCAACATTAGTAAACTCATATCAGACCATCTTATATAAGAGATCTTTTTTTCCTTGTAAAATATTCGTAAAGTTTAGGGCTAAATGATATTTCAAACAGTCCTACATTTGCACCAATACGATAATTAAGAATGCACGATGTAAGACTATACTGAAATAAAAATTTTCATTTCAGTTGAAAAAAAGATTAATAATTTTTGTAAAGGAAATCAGTAATAAAATACAATGATACTTTAAAAATTTACTTCTCACATAGTTTGTCATGTATTTTCTAAGGGTAGCTTTCTTGCATTTTTAAGTAGTATGTCTGAAACATTCTTGATGAAAATTTCTTTTTTTCGAATTTATTGAAGCAGCTTTTCTAAACTACACTGAATAACTTACGTTTACATTCTGTACTATAATATTTCTCTTCGTTTTAAATTACTAAAAAAATATTTAATTTTTTTGGCTTTTTTCTAAATAGGCTTTTTTATTTTCGAGTCCTGTTTGAAAGAAAAAATATAAAAAATTCTTACTTTAATTAACAGCCCCTTCACTTTCATTTCAAATTGTTTACCTTTTCTCGTGATACTGAAAATAGTAAAATGCTTGTATCAGCCTTTTTAAGTGCATCATTTCAAACTTAAACTCTGCCTGACGATTCTTATATAATACAAATGACGTTCGTTCTTACCAAAGAAAGAAGAGAATGAAAAATCTTTTCTCATTTATGATCAAACCGGAACTTTTATTAAACCAATAGCAGTAAAGTGATACTCTGTCAGTCTGCGAAGAATTAAAATAAGTTTATTATTTTGATTCTAACATCAGTAACATAATCTTCTCTGTTCTCTTGCTTGCCTCTGGCCACCTAGCATGTAGGCTGCCTCTCCCCAAATGTTATGCTAAGAATGTTTGAAGCGTGCGATTTAATTAAGAATAATGAGCACATTTCTTCAGCCAGTATAGCTATATATATATATATTCATGCTAATAATGCTAAGTCATAATAAAGAACTTAATCAGCCGGCCATGACAAATAATCATTCCGTAAAAACACGCAGCTTTACCATCATCATCATTTACATAACTCTAAAACTTTCATTCATCTCATATATATATATGCATTCACAAATATACTTCCAGGTGCAAAAGTATTTTACATGACGCAAAGATTCATGTTTTTGTTTTTTGATATCAATAAATAACTTTTATAAAAAATACATAATTAATAATAAATTTCACATTTTTGATTTTTGATGTCATTTTCAACTTGCTTTAAGGGGTCGCTTAACAAATATAAGGCGTGTCAAATGAAAGTGATTCGACGCGTCGCATGCGAAAAGTTTGCACTGGACTTTTGTGAAGTAAACGTGATAGTGAAGCTGTATGCACCACGCATGCGTGTGCGGAAGGAGATGTGCGTTAACTCCAGTCGCAAAGACGTGGAGTCATTCAAAAATGGTTGATGTAGATGCAACTGCGTCGAAATAGGATCAGCGAGCTGTAATTGAATTTTTAACACTGGAAGGGTGTAAGCCAATGGACATTCATCGAAGAATGGTGGCTGTGTACGGAGACATGTATGTGTCGAAGTCCAAGGTGACGAGGTGGGAGAGAATGTTTAGTGAAGGTCGCCAGGAGACAACAGATTTACCATGGCCCTGTCAGGTGCACAAGGTTGTGATAGATACGCTGATTACGGACATTGACACGGGATCAAGGCAAATCGACGTCGAAACATTCGTGACGTTGCAAATGAGATGAACGTTTCCATCGGTACTGTTCACAATATTGTCAGCAACATTCTGAAGTATCGAAACGTTTGTTGCCAATGGGTACCCCACGTACTGTCTGACTACTACAGGGAACAGCGAATGGGCCTCGGTTTACAGCATTTGGTGGACTGCACGGGTGACGGTGACGACTTTCTGCAGCGCATAGTGGCAGGGGATGAAACCTGGTGTCACCACTTCTGACCGGAAGGGAAGTCCGTCAGCATCCAGTGGAAACATCCCGACTCGCCTAGGTCCTAAAAATTCAAAACTCAGCACTCATCCGGAAAAGTGATGTTGACGGCATTTTTTGACATTCGGGAACGAAGTCGAACGGAATTCTATTATTATTAGTGTGTATTGTTCTTTGATTTACATTTTTGTTGAAACTGGTATGCCAGAAAAATTTGGCACAAATAATTTATCGTATAATAATAATAGTAGTAATCGTTAGAATTATGTTATTAATATTCTCGTGCAGTTTTATTGCTTCAGAATCCTAATATAAAAATCATACAAAAATTCATTAAAATATAAATATTCTTAATTTTTAAATTTATGCAAATACGGTTACAGATTGGGTATGACAATGCTGAAGCCTACCAGCGTTTTCTAGAACAAGAATTCTGTAAAATTTCGTGAATAAGGTCCCATTTGAAAAACATTGTATTTTTTCAAACCTTTATTGATAATATGCATAAAAATGCTTGTTACTTAATTTGTTAAATATCAAAAATCTTTTCTCAAATTGCTATTTTATTTTCAATTAAGTGTAAGTGCAAAGACTTCGCTCTTTATTTTGCATGTGGTCCCTGAATATTACGTCCAGTTTCAAAACTAACTATATCGGTCAATTTTTGTCATACATGAGTCACATCTTTTATTACGAGTATAACATTTTCCTTATTGTAAATAATAATATTAGATAAAAATTTAAATTAG
>KK120680.1:151962-190130 GCA_000611955.2 Stegodyphus mimosarum | reverse complement strand
AGATTTCTTAATTTTTACAAAATTGGTTAATTTTGTTTTAAAATGAGGATATAAGAATGTTTGCTGTATTTAAAATAGTTTTGTAACTTGAAGTATATGTCTACTACCTACAGTTTTAAAAATAAAGGCCGGGTAGGAACATTTACGAACATGGTGCATATTATCATTATGGCCTGAAGCATGATATTATTTAAGTTTATTTCAATGTTTCGATGAGGTTTTTGAAGCACTAAAACTGAATTTTGAAATCTTAGCAGGTTTAAGTTTTATATATTTTAAAGTGTAAAATTCTCATATTCATTTTCAAATAAAAAGGCAACGTATTTAGATAACATTTATGAATACTTCCAAATTCTCTAACCACATATTCTAGGAACTGGTTTAACTATACAATAGTATTTTTTTTTCTTTTTCGCAGGTTCATTCGCTAGTTGAAACGACGTCAACAGTCCTGAGAAATTTAATAGTATTCTGTGAGATATTTTATTTCCTACCTGAGAGAATTCGTACAGATAATGATATATAATTTCGGAATATCCGCAGTTTTATTGCTTTTACCAGTAATTTTATTGTGATAATCCGGAACAGTAAAAATAAAATGGAATCGCTTTCGTAAAAAGAATGTATTTTATCCAAGAACATGTATGAATGAAGAATAATTTATTTTTCTCGGACCTCTATTTCTAATAATAAAATCTCAAAGAAGGTACCTTGTTCTTTTTTTATGCGTATCTTCTATAGCTTTGATATAAATATATGTTATTGTTTCTATATTTTACCCATCAATTCCAGATAGCATTCTAGTTCTGTACCGTAAAAAATGTACTAATCTAATCTACATTCTCAAATGTTTAGAAGCGCCGTGCTTAAAAACAATTTTGGTAAAATCATTTGGAAATTTTGATGACAGTTTTTAACTTAATTACTGGATACTATGAAACGAAATTTACATAGTGGAACAACTTATTTCCTAAAGCATATTTAGTCTATAAGTCTGTCTTTCTTCTCAGTTTATTAGAGAACAATAAACGGATTTGTTAGGAAAGTGCCATACTCTATCATTTTGTAAATGCTTGTTTAATTAGCTCTGTAAGGATTTTAAGTTCACTAACTTTTATTTTATTTTAAAACTTTACTATCATCTCTTATTTTCCACCTTCGGCCAAAATTAACGCTTGAATATGTTTATGCAAATTGTACTTGCTAACGCTTAAGTATTTAAGTTGTAGCTTTTTGCCAAGAGTAGTAGAAGGAAGGAGAGAGAGCCCGCTTGCTACGAGTCTTCACGCGAGCTTGCCACCAGTTACTGTCCGTTTTTAAGGCCAGAGGTTTAAATCCTCTTGAAAGTTAAAGACGTATTGTAGTTTTCCGCAGTTTGCGTATTACAGACGTAGTAATTTAAAAGGCCAGTCTTAGTATTAGTCATCTGTGTAAAATATTAAAAGTTAGCTCTTATTTAAATTTAAGTAGTTAGTAGTCTCATATTCTTTTACGTTCAGAACACAAGTGGTCAGTCTTTGTATCCCGAAGTTCGGGAAAGTTTGTAAAACTAATAAGCAAATAAAGGGTAAATTGAACCTTTCTTAACTTTGCTGTATCCTCTACACACGCACAAACATAGCTTTTAGTAAGCTCCCTGTTCCTACTCCGGACTCCAGTTATGTTTGCAAAATCAACTAGAGTCCTGATAGCTCTATCTGACTCAACTAACATAAATATCCATAGAGTTAGGAAACTCTGACTGAAAATTAGCCAAAATGTTTCAGTAAGTGAGATTTTTAAATTTTAGATATTCGTATTTATTTCAACAACCTATTATATAACTATAATAGTATTCAGAAACGCTATATAATTAGCCTTTTCTTTACTTGAATGGAAATTTAGTGAACCTTAAATTCTATGAGGGCGATGACTCTTCCAGCAGTAATTGGGGGCTAACTAGTAGATCAAGTAGCATAGCATAAGAAGTACACTGCCTTCCAACATTTAAAAACACAAAGGGCAAATTTTCGATCTTCTAGACAATCTATATATTTTACTGCGTGACGTTTACTCAAGTTTTTGATTAGAATGAGCGCACATCAAATTGTTTTGGTGAAGCCTTGTAGACTTTCCACGAAAATGAGAAATGCAGGCGCAGTATAAATGACACATTTACATATAAGAGTGTAAATGATCACAGGAAATACTTTTTAAATGTGGATTTAAATGAGTTAAGTTTCCTTTATTGCGTTTTGAAAATGGATTTTATACAATCATAAATTATGGGAAGTGTTATGAATGCAGAAGAAAGCTATCCTTCGAATCATTCTATTATATCTACTCGTAGGTTTGCAAAAATTCTCAGGTTAATGGAACAGTTATCCAAAAATTTATTTCTGCTCAACTTAGACAAGAACGACTCCCAAAGACTAGTACATACCATTACCTAAATGTCACAGTCTATCAGCGTAGACAATTCTCATAAGGATCTAACTACAAATATAGATCAACTCTGTATACTATCAATATTCATTAACTCTGCAAGCTGAGTTGTGTACGTAAAACGCCTTTATGAACAGGTGGCAGGCATATTCACAATTAATGTTGGATTGTCAATTTATGAACTGCATTGAAACATAATACTTTGAAATTCTTTTCACGGATAAATCAATTTTTTTCTGGCTTCAGATAATGACTTCAATTTAGTGACAAAGAAAGCATTTAAGTGATCCAATAACATATTAGAACACTGCTTCTCTTTGAAGGGAAACAGAGCTTTTCATTGGACTAAGTTGCCAATCTTCTTATGCTCACTAGTGTGAGTGTGATTGTGACTACCACGTTTTAATGGGATCAAGTTATTAAATTTCTATGTAAGATTTTAATCTGCACCAGCCGGACCAATTTTCTTTAGGGAGATGATTATCACCAAATTATTATGCGTCTCTTGTTTTCAGAATCAAGGCAGTGAAAATATATAGTAATCGGCAGAGAGCAGATTAATCTTTTCTTAATCATAATATTGTTGAAAGTCTTTGGAGTATGCAAGCAATATTTCAGTATATTATCCTTTCTCATTATTCTCCAAATCTTCAAAATGCAGTTTCACTCATAAAACTTGAAATTACTTCACTCATCTTCTCTGCATCAGGTGACTGATATTTTGAATTGTCTATCTGATGTTGATAACAGAGCAGAAAATTAAAAATTAGCATTTTTTAAATTAATTTTCCAAACATATAAGCAAAGAGTAAGCTTTTAAGAATCGAGATAGTCCTGGGCAAGTATAACTTTCTTTTATTGCAGTACTTATAAATAACATGAAAAGCAATTCTTTTGTCAAATTTGAGTCAATTCAAATCAAATTTCAGAGCACGGTTAAATTAAAGTTTGCAAACGAATATGGGACCATTACTGTAACTTTCATTCAATAAATCATCCCTACGGGATTGTTTAAGTAAATGCGTGTAAAAAACCCTTAAGAAACTTCAATACATTTATTATACACAAATTTTCATTTTACATCTCATTTAGAAGACACTTATTTTTCTCCACTAAAGAAAACTTCCACATATGCGACAAATTGGGAACATACAGAACTAAAAAACTAAAAATTATAAAATTGTGATCCTAATATTTTCTTAATTTGTAAATCATACTTGATTACAAAATGATTAATCTCGCATTGTTTACATATCATTTGGATATGTAAACAATGCGCGACATAAAATGTTTCTAAACCTTGTGATAAGTTAACTGCTTATAATACTGGGTATGCACAATAGAGATATAATGTAGAAATTCAATTATAACATTCTTTCTTTCGTTTAACCTAAGTTTCTATTACTTGACAAAGTTTCCATTACTTGACTTTACAGTAAAGTCATGTTTCTACCAAAAAAAGTATAAAATCGTGATTTCAGACAGACCGTATTATAAAACAAAATTGATTCTTATTTTTTAAAAAAAATTAATTTAAAATAAAAGTCTAAATTTAAAAACATGAAACTTAAAACACAAAAATTTTTCTTCATGTACTTACAATAAAAAAAATTAATTTCGGGTACACTAGGTCTAAATTTTAAATCTAATATTGGTTGCGATCGGTACTGTGTATATTGAAAAGACGCGTATCTTTGTTATCGACTGTATCTGTGTGGCAAAGGTGGGAGAGTTTTTATCTTCCATTATGATGACGGTCTCCAGATAGAAGGGTAATTGAGCTTCCATTCCACTTGTAAACTTCTTTCTAAAATTTATTATTTATAAAGTAGAGCGCTTTACGTTTTCTCTTGAGACTACTGTAGAACCATGTTCAAACAGATAACAAGATAAACTATTCACGAACCATTCATAATAAACGACAACGATAAACCATTAACAATAACGATAAACCATAAACGATAACGATAAATGATAAGGATTCACGATAAACCATTCACGAAAGGCACTTCTTTACTTTTGTTTTCACTTTTCCTCATGACTTGAATCAGATCAATTCCTCGAATTCGTCATAACCAAGAAAGGTGATGAAACTATCTCTGATAAAAGGCTCTAAGCCTAAGTGAAAACTAAGTTAGGAACTACTTTTGCCCAGCTTTTTTCCAATTTTGATGAAGAACATCCTGCGACACACAATCCAAGGATATCATGCATACCATGCTACTATTCTCCTCCGAGTTGTTGCTTACAATGATTTCAGTTCGAAGGATTTTAAGTGTTCCCTGGCTGCAAACACCTATAAATTTACAAACATCTATGTCTTTTCTGGGATTTGAAACCGGACCCAATAATATGTCGATTGGCTCCGCGAATTGCTACACCGATCAGGAGAGTAATCATGTTTTTCATATTCGTTTCAATTCTAGGTCACTATAACAACTCATCAAATAATTTAACAAATTCAGATCATTTTTGGCATGTTAAATTTCCAATTAACGGGAGGAATTATAAACAAGAAGAGTCCGGTTGATTGCCAAACTTCCAAGCTGTATTATAATAAATTTTAAGAAAAAAACTAGTATTGTTAGTTAAGAACTGAATTTTATCATAGGTACATTAAATGTTAATAAAAGGTTAAATTCTGAAAGGTCATTTTAAAACTTACTGCATTTTATTTTTCATGGAACGTTAAGCTAGCTTACTTGCTTCATTTATAAAAAGTAAACTTCCTTTTAAACTTACAAATCATGGTGAAGTTAGTGGAACAAATGTATGTGTCACATATTTTGTTCCTAAATGAAAAGGCACGAAAAATGTAGAATAACATCACTTATTTCCCTGAAAGTCCACTTTTTAGAAATATTGATTTCCTATCTATAATATTATTCGGGGTATGTTAGCCCTTTATTACTTCCTTAATTATCATTTAACATAAAAAATTGCACAGAAAATAACACAAATGCACTAAAACTATTTCCTTCCCCTTTTTTCTAGGTTACAGATCTAACGAGATATCAGTTGCACTCGCATATTAACGAAAATGAAATCTGGCTATACATAAATAACAGAAATTTGATGAGAAAGAGAATTATAGAGAAGGTGTACTCGGAAGAGGGTGCGGTCAAACTGAAAGAGAAAGATTCCTGGAAACCAAAATGTAAGTGTTCTGAAAATTGACTAAAAACGGAAACAGTTAAAACCTTGATGAAAAGTTAAAATGAACTGCTTTTTTATACATTTAAAAAGTAATTTAAATAAATGTATGCGTTCGTTTAAAACCAGTATATTAGAGTTAGGTTATTTGAATGTGGCAAGAGGGTTATCTGTTTTTGTTTTATAGGAGAATGAATCATTTAAACATTATTAGTTTTCTCATTGTAAATTGTTCTCATATAAATAAAAAATATTATTATTGAGAAATACTTCTTATATTATCTCCCGCGAAAATTAAATAAATAAAAGTTTTAATTAATTTTTCATACAACTTTATGTTTGGCCAATTTCTAACTGTTATAATAGTGCACAGGTTTGTCTTTCTGCATGAGTTAATGTTCTTTTAGAACTTTAAAATTTTATAGAATACTTAACATTTATTAAACATTATTTTTGTATTAAAACTCCTTGAATTTGATAAAGTCAATCAGAATCAATTTTATGTTAATTACAGAGAAATAATTGTGTTAACATATGAAAAGTGTGCTAAAGCGTATTTGAAAAAAGAAAAAGGAATAATACTATGAATAATTTACTTGTACTTTCAAGCAGTTTAATCTGAGGAATAAGTTCATTTGGTTACGTAAATTAAATCAATAAAATAAGACTCGGTAGTTATGCGTTAGGTGGGGTTGGTAAAAAGCGTATAATTCAGGACCTTGTAAGGTTTTAGTTAAACTAACAAAGTTTTATTTTAATTTATACTTTTTTATTTCTTCTCATTTCGACTTCCCCTTAGAAGAAGAGGGCGTTTTAGCTTTATGCTAATTTGAAGTGGAACCAAGTTATATTTAAGCGAGAGGTAGGAATCTCTCAGGGTGAGAGAGCTTTTAGTCTCAGACCACAGTCACTCTATTCGACGTTCGCCTGACTAGCTAGCATTTAAATTCTAAGCCATAGCGCTTTTACGTGATTGCTTATTGAAGTAATTCCAAGTGCGTCAGTATTAGTTAAATCTTGCTACGCACCATTTAGTTTAGAGGCCAACCTCGCGTTATAGCACTGTGAGCAACGACGATTTAATTTCTATTTAGTTTTAGTTTAAATTTGATTGTTCATTTTAGACCCAAGCGCGGTCTCTACTTTCTGTATACCTCCCGAGTAGGGAAGTGGTTGCAAATAATTTGGATTTAATAAAAAAGGATTTTAAATCTCTTTCAAGTGCAGTTATTCTCCAACTTAATCACAGTATTCTACCACAGAACATAGCTGCATTCAGCTCTCTGTTCCAGATCAGGATTTAAGGAGTTCACGAAGATGTTTGCCAAGAATATGCACCGAACACTTAGTCCTGACAACCTAATTTTACCCTTGGTCTGATTTTAGTTACATAGGGCCGAAAGTTGAAGAACAAAACACTTCCTTAGAAGAAATGTATACAATACAGAATATAATTTTCACACACGTAATTATATAATAGTATTAAAATTAATGTGCTACATAAAATGGAGTTATTTTATTGATGAATGATTCATAAGATGCAGATAAACTGCTCTGACCATAATTATTACATAAAGTGGAAAGAAACAGAAAATAAAGAGCATTCTGCACTTTTTGAGCCCCAAAGATTAAACGACTAACTGCACTGCGTACATAAAACTGCTATAGGGTTTGCTATAGAGGTTTTGAATAAGAGAGTGGAGTTTTATAGCATTTAGTATAAATTATTATACTTTAAAATTACAAGCATAAAATAAGAAACCGAGTAGTTTCGAATTCGCGTAAGTCAGGGTGTATGATATAGTGATGGTGACTGACACCAGGGTACCTGGGTACGGAGACTCAGACTTGTGTAACTAGGGTAAGTCAGGCTACAAATATAACAGTATTCAAAGCATTATTTCGCCCTATTTCTGGATATTTTTGCTTGGATTTCGTTTATTTGGATTACGGCAAAGTACACTAGGTCAATCTGCTTTAAGAAGGGTAAGGCTTTCGTGGAGGACTTTTAAAAGAAACTGGCTCCTATACACGTCCCACATAGCGCAAATCAAGAAACCTCTCATGCAGTCATCTCATTTGTTTGCTGGTATTTAACCCTGCGTCGATCTATCAGTGTTCGCTTAGCTAATTCCATGTTTCAGTTTTACTTCACGATTATTCTACTGCTTGCTTTTGCTTATAATTGCTCTAATGCTTCGATAGGAGTAAGTGTGAAGCAGAATATTAATAGATACACAATTCTACTGATACAATTAAGCAATTTACTTTTAACGAATGACTTAACTTTGTTTATACGTTTTTGTACATTTTTGATTGCGCCCAATTAAATTACCTACTTTTGTAAAATAAAAACAATTCTCAGATATTATGATAACATCTGATATCACTCGGTTGTCCTTTGCAATTATTTTCTATCTTCTGCGGGTCGTTGTGTTTACATTTGAGTTTTCTAATAATAAATTTACCAAAGCTTTGAAACACCTACATTTAAGTTTTTTTTAGACGGTGAATTCCCAGCCAGGTTAATCGGCATTCGATAAACCAGAAGTTGGTTATATATATATACAATACAATGTAATGCACTGCTATGAAAGAAGAGTCAACAGCATTATTGTATTCATTGCGAAGTACGGATAGAGATTAATTAAACTGAAAACTTAAGTAAACATTAATAATACAATAATAAAGGTTGACAAAGGTAGCGGTTAACTAGTATTTACTTTCTATTTGGTTTGTTTCATATTGCATATTTAAATTAACACGTTAAGAAATTACTTTTAGCAAATTTATCACGGAAAGTATCAGATAATAGTCGGTTACAGCATCATTTTTTAAAAAGATGATTTTTAAAAATGCGATATTAAAATTTTAAGGCTATCGTGGCACAGTAAATCAACAAACATTAATCGATTTCCATTACTTATTGATTTTCGCTAATGGCATGCAACATAATACGAAATCTCACGTAAAAACTATGATTGAGAGACACTAAGTGCAAACATTAAAAAAAATCGATAAAGTATTGTTAGCCATATTCGTTGCTTATATCTAAGTTAAAAAGCTTATCGAAGTATGAATTTCTGCGATCTTTGATTTCTTTCTTTTCTTCCAGTATAATGATCCAGTACAGACTATATCATTGTATTATTACGCGGTATTTTTCAAATCATAGAGATATAACTACAAAGTTGTGCTCAGCGAAAGAATTTCGAAAAGTAAATATAAATGCCATTTCAAATTTCTACGTATTTAATTTATAAATTTTTACTGTTCAAATAAAAATTCCAAGCTTTACGATTGCCTTATCCAATCTCTTATGCTAAAGAAATTTATGATAGTGGAAAAGTGAAAAAATATTAGCAGTTTAGATACAGCTCCTCCTGTTTGTATGCATGCTCAGCAAAATTTGACGAATTTTGAAGAAGGAAAAATTACTCGCTTTTATGACCCCTCTGAAAAAGGGCTTTGTTTGCTGAATACTATGAGAATATTTTAGGATGGTTGCACATCCAAGTTATTTTTTTCTTTAGCTGTCAAACATATAACGCAATCTAGGAATTTATGAATACCTATGTCTACTGTAATAAGTTGTTACATTATATAAAATTTCAACTAACATAAAAAATAGAACCTACGTCTATTATAATGAAGTCTCACATAATATAAAATTTCATACAACACAAAAAAATAGAAGAACAGAATTTTAAAATAAAAAATGTTTCTCCGATGCAAGAGATCGACAGTTACAGCATTCAGTTAAGCTGCAGACTACACTCAGTCTTGGCGACATCATTATAACTTCTTATTTTCATAAGTACTCACCACAATGCAAATAGTTGTTTGCGTATTTAGGCTGAGAGGTTTGAATGCTTATAGCACACTTTCTGGCATCCGCATATTGCTATTCCTTATTATCGCCAGCTCTGCCAAAGTTGTATTCTGGCTTTAACGTTTTACTAGCCGATGTTTAAAAAACGCGCCGTTAAATTTCTTGAGCCAATTAAGTATTCTATTATACTCTATTCCATAGGTGAGGAACCTGCGGCCTCCGCGAGGTTCTTGTGCGGCCCTTTGCCACCTAGTACAAAATGGTAGAGTTCGTTTCAAACAACTATTGTACATCAACGCCATGACAGTTGCGCGAAAAATCCCGCCAAAGACAGTCATATTGTAACATGGCGTCAGAATACTAGTCTGAAACGGACTCTAAGACGAATGAGCGAGGCTCTGGCCCACAGCTAGCAGCGCCAACTACCTTGTCTAAGAAGTAAACAAAACTCGGTTTCAGATCTCCCATTTGAGTGTCACACCTTGCTTTGGCTTCTCTGACTCGCATCTTTCAACGCTTCCCTATTGCGATCTTCAGCAAACTGTAGTTAACAGTGCGTGCTTATAACAGGTACACGGTTTTATTGTATTTCTAGAAAGTACACACTTTGTTAAAGATATTATTTGATATTCGTTTTTTTATCCATCATGTCAAATAGTAAGAGAAGAAAATTAGGTGATGAAAACAGAACATTTAATGTAGAATGGGAGTTAGATTTTTTCTTTACTGCTGAGAAAGATAAAATGATGTGTTTGTTGCGCAATACAGTTTTAAATACTTTAAAAAAAGCGAATGCAAATAAACACTATTTGACTCATAAAGAACATAAATATTTCGCTTTAGAAGGTGAATCACGAAAAGCTGCACTTCAAAAGTTGAAAAATGAGAAGCATCATTAGCAGGCATCTTTTAGTGCCTTTGTAAATCAAAATTCCGCTACAGTTGCTGTTACGTATAAAATAGCACATATACTTGGAAAAAGGGGCAAACCATTTAGTGACATTGAAATAATTAAAGAATGTATTGTTGAAGCAGTGAGTATGTTAGATCCAAGAAATGTCGACAAATACAAACAATTACCTCTTTCAAGAACTGTAACAGATCGACAGCACGAATTAGCGCAAAATGTAACAGAGCAAGTTCATACAATTATACGAAATGAAGATGTTTATTTTTCAATTGCTTTAGATGAAAGCACTGATAAAACAGATTCGGCACAAGTTTTATATTTTATTCGTGCTATAACTAAAGATTTTCAATGTTACGAAGAACTACTTGCGTTGGGTACACTAACTGGAAGAACTCGCGGAGCCGATATTTTCGAAAACTTCAAAGAAGTATGTAATAAATTACAATTGAATGTCAGTAATTTAGTCAGTGTCTGCACCGATGGCGCACCTTCCATGAGAGGCAAGAAAGAAGGATTCGTTGCTTTGTTAAAAAAGGAAAACTTAAACTTGAAAAAATTGATATCATTTCACTGCATTTTGCGTCAGCATAATCTTTGCGCAAAATCTACCATTTTGCAAGACACTCTGGATAGAACCATTGCCATTGTCAACTATATTCGCGTAAATAGAATGCGTCATCGTGAATTTCGGCAGATGCTCTCTTTAGATGAGGAAACGTATAGTGTTGACCTACCATACTACTGCAAGGTTCGCTGGCTATCAACAGGTCAGGTTTTGATAAAAGTTTTGTCTTTACGAGGACAAATTTTAAACTTTTATAAAGAACAAGGAAAACAATGTGATCTATCAGATGAAGTATTTCTCAGAAACCTTGCATTTTTGTCTGATATGATGACAAAACAAAACAATTTAAATATTTGCCTGCAAGGTGAAACGAGGTATATTTATGAAATGTGGCAAAAGATCCAAGCGTTTAGAAAAAAATTATCATTTTTCAAAACATTGCTTTGTCGATCGGAAATATCTGCACAACACTTCCCGGAGCTAGCTAAAATGTTAAATGAGCAGAACTGTGAAAATAAAATATTCGATGAATATGTAGGTTTCTTGGATTGTTTAATAGAAGAGTATACTAAAAGATTTTCTGATTTTGACGAACACACTCCTGCTATGAAACTGGCATTTGAACCACATTTAATAGATATATCCGAGGCTCCTGCAGAACTACAAATGGAGTTAATTGATTTAGGGGAAGATAGTATCATCAAATCCCTTTTTAACGCTAAAAAGGATCCCATAGAAATCTGGAAAAATGCTGTTGAATATCCATGCCTTCGAGAACATGCTCGCCGTTTACTTTCCTGCTTCGGAAGTACCTACTGTTGCGAGACAACATTTTCTCTCATGTCAAAAATAAAAAGAAATTTAAGAACGCAAATTACAGATGCACATTTAGAGGATCAATTAAAGCTGTGTGTTACGAAGCTTGATCCAAATATACAATTACTGTCAAACCAAAAACAAAGCCAAATAAGTCACTAACTTAGTGAATAAAAAAATATTTTTTATTGTATTTTTTTATAATATTTTTATATTATTTTATATGTATATTATATTTAAAATTTTGTAGTATTATATTTTATTTTTTCTATATAATGCAATAAATTGTTAAATCTATAGAAAAACTATAATAATTTCACAAAAGTCACTTTCTTAGGTCAATCAGCTTATGCGGCCTCTCTTATTGCTGCCTAATTTAAATGTGGTCTCTAATGGTAAAAAGATTCCCCACCTCTGCTCTATTCTATTAACTATATTTGAATTCTACTTTCTGTTACAATAATTTAAATATAGTTAACGTAGTCTGAGACTACATGCTTAAATTGAATTTAACTAACTTTCTGTTAAGTTAATTTAGACTTCAGTAGAACGCATTCGACTCACTGTGTTGGTCAGGTGCTCTAGAAGAATTTAGGAAAGTCAACTTATTCCGTCTGATTAAAGATTACTTCAAAAATATAGCTAACTTCATCCATTGCAATAACACCTTCATTAGATAGTTACAGGTAAAAGTGTGGGGAGCATCAAAAACTTCATTTAAGATCGAACAGGTATAGCTCCCAAACATTAACCGACTAGGAGCAATTCAAAAAAGCTGTTGACAATTCTTTGGAAATACATCAGTTGATTAAGAAGAAGCCAAAAAGGGAGAATATTCAATACCAAGCAGCAGATAGACATAGCCTACATCGCCAGGACTGCCTTCTCCAGTTGAGACCAGGCCTCTCATTCATATCACAGGCATTTATCAATTTTGTAGTTACATAATTATATAAATGCAAAATACATAAATAAAGAATTATGGAAAGGATAGCGAGCGAAAGTACTATATTCAAAAGAGAATTGACTGCAATACAGAAGATACCAGAATGTGCAAGAACCAACATCAACAAATTGTACATCCAATCAGACTACTAAACACGTAACAAAGTTACGCGATAGTGAACAAAACTCAACAATTATTAAAAAGCTGCAAACAACGACATATTATTATTTCATAGATCAAAGTGTACAAAGGAAATAATGCAAACGAACAAGCAGATAAACTTATGAAAGAAACAGCAATATACTATACGTATCTTGGCCAAAAAGGCATCTCACTTCCGATTTGCAACAAACAGCAGTGATAGCATGGCATCAAGAATAGGACATCACACAAAAGAGGACGACTTTCAATATATTTCCAAACTGTGGTACAATTAGACTTATAGCTACTTCACAGGTGAATGAAATGGATTTTAACAGGTCATTGTCCATATTCTACCTAGTTTAACTACAGAAGTATTTCATCAACAGATACCTGCATCTGCGGTGAATTAAGAGACGGTTCACATTATCTGTTCAAATTCCCAATAAAAAAATTTCTACATTTGTTGTTCCTCTCAAATAAATCCAAAATACATAGACTTCCCTATGAAAAGGAAAGAACAGAAAAACATGATCAAAATAATGAATAAGGTAGCAAACATAGGCACTAATTTATATCATCCCTGATGAAGATTTTTTTCCATCTGAATAAATACTGCATTACGTCATCAGTTTTTCCCTTATTCAAGTCTTTTGCACGCATAAAATGCGCATTAAGTAAAACACAAACATAAAAGTATGACAACAGATCATAAATTTAAAACTAGAGTAATAAAAATACAAAATAGTAGCAAACATAGTTAAAGATGAAGCAGCGAAAGAATGATGAAACAGCTAAAGATAAAACGTTGTCAGATACCGTGCAGGTTGTTTTGCGAGAGGTTCGATTTGGTCGCTTATTTAATTACGGCAAAGCACACGAGGGCTCTCTGCCTAAGAGAGAGGTGCTTCAGGAAGACTCTTTAAGAGAACGTGGCTATTATACATGTTACATACCAGGAAAACGCCGAAAACATCCATGCAGCTAAGCCCGTTCATCGGGATTCGAACCCCGGACTGAATTATCATTGTTCCAGCGATATTTACCGCTTCGCCGTTAGTGGGCTGTTTTGTGAAGGATACTGTTTTCTTGGTTTACAGCTATGAAGTTCTTGTGGAGATCGGTTCAACAATAAGTGAATTATTGTTTTGCCACCTTTATGACTACAAAATCAAACAGCCAGATTCAACTAGTTTATATACGCAAAAAAGAGACAGCAAATATTAAACGACAGCCTTGCTATTTGCTAGTTATAACAGGTTAAAAAAATATATATGTGCTATTTTGTGTATTTTATTATTTATTTCAAATTACAATGAACATTTGTTTTTGATAAGAAAACATATACCCAACAAAAGCATTCAGCAGAAAACCACTTCCTTGTAATATTTTAGCCTAAAAGAGACTTGGTGCCGACAAAAAATTTTTTAGATTCATTACCAATACCATTTTATGAAAGGCATCGAAATGTAACAGTCATTCAAAGGCGTTCGGCAATCCTAATCGTTCAAACCTTCAGTACTACTCCAATGCAGGCCCTCTTAAATGTAGCTGCTTTAAATTCATTACACATTAGCAGTGCAAGAAATATTCACCGTAGCCAATCTAAAGTCACAACACTTGATAGAGCAAGAAAGGCTTAATATCATTTGTTCCACTTTTGATAAAAGAAGCAATTCAACTAAATCACAATTTCATTAGCACAAGTTATATAACAAATTTTACTTAAAATTACTTAGGCACTGATAAACTGTATATATTTTCCATACATGAGATATACATGTACTGACTTACATGAGTTGACAACGGATTCATGAAAAGTTAGCTCACTTTATAAAGTAGAATGTTTAGCCCTCCAATCGCACCTGGCTGAAACTGACGCAAATTCACGCCGTCGTTTTCAATATGGATATTGAATCCAACGTTTTAGTAATACTGAAGGCTTTTTCTGGTATATCCTGATATTCAACATAAGGAAACTTTTTACATAGACAAGATAAATTTGTACGAATTTAAATTTCATGTAGGCAACCTTGGTAAAGATATAGCTGATTACTTAGAAATAAAGCTGTTAATTGCTAATCGCCAATCTACTCACAAATCTGGCAGTTAATTGAACTCCCAGTCATAAACTCCGTACATCTAGCAAGCTTCTAGAAATGGTCATCATCCTGCAAGAAGCGCATATAATAACTTTTCATTATATTTTCTTAAATCCAACTCATCTTCGTCCCTAACTACATTGTAATTTACTAAGCATTATCCAAATCCTGCATATCTTCACAGAGTGGAGAGATGAGATAGCTGCATATGTAGCTCTTGAGAAGATTTGTCACCGTGCTTTCATCACTGCGCCTCACGCTTCGGTATCATTTTCTGTAACACTAGATATGTAATATTCAAAGGCCTTTCACTCTGACCTCTCAAAGCAGTCTTGCACCTAACACTTTCACACTTCACTGGCCTTTCAAAGTAGACTTGCAAATAACAAGCTGGATCATAAGAGGGCTTTAAAAGTCATTGATTATAATCAGCTTAACAAGAAATTATAAATATTAAAAAATTATGACTTCTGGTTACCTTTTTCCACTCTAATTTAGCTCAAATTTTGTATGTTTGACATGATAGACAGTAGAATAAAGTTTAATTCGATTTATTCATATTTTTCTCTCTTTCCGAGGCTAGTGGAAATAGGTTGCTCAGCCACGTAACAGAAAAGCCGCTCCTCCACCAGTGCAAAAATAATAATCCTTTATGCAGAATTAATTACTGGCATAAGAAAAGACTTTCATACACTACTAATTTAAAATAAGTTTAAAATTGAGAACAGGACACAGAAATTAGTGAAATGATGGTAACAGAAATAGGGGAAGTGAGCAAATGAGACTATCAGTTATTTAGCTACCTATAAATCGATTTAAAATCATGCCTGAGCATTATATTCAAAGAAAGACTCAAACGACCTATCATTGTTAAGTACATGAACTTTCACTACCTAAATCTCACGTCCAACAACATTGTTACAAGCAGGAAATAATCTTTCTAAAAGGGAAATGAAAACAGGACTGTAAATTTAATGATGAAAATCAGGCTCTGTGTTGAAATGCTATTGTATTTCACCCCACTCTGCAGTATAATGAAGTGCTCATTTGTTAGACGCACTTTTAAAACGGATCCATTATCAATGCAAATTAGCACTGTGAATGATAATTATATAATTATTAGACACAGAAAACTTTAGTTACATCCTATTACGCATTATATAGAAAACTGCAGAATCCTAAAAATATTATAAGGAAAAGAACTATTAGTTTAGCCTTAAAAGACACGCGGGAAAGGAATCTTAATCACGTTTACCATATTTTGAACAAGATTAGAAAACCTTTTTGAAACAAATACGTTAAGTAAAGTGAAAATAAGACAAATGGGTCTTGTTAAGTTCAATGATAATATATTTAAAATCAGCCAGGATCCTTTTAAGTAAGACATTTGGATGTAAAACAAACAACAATAGAGAAACTGAGTCAGAAAAGTTTAAAAGCAATAAAGTCTTAAAAAATCTTTAGACAATATATAGCAAAACAAAATAACGACGTTGAACACTGTCTTTTCATTAAAATACCTGACACAAAGTTTTGTAAGATATAAAAGAGGAAACCATAATGTCAATAATATTTTATGCTAAATAGGGAATAAATTTTATATAACTCTTACTTTAAGTAAGGTAAGCAAAACTAACATTAATAATGAATTCCATATGCAATTAAATGAGTAAAATATTTTGTTCTACTGACAGGCATAGCAGTAAAAGAATCGAACATCGAGAACAAAAATGCAATTATACAGGCATGCAATAAATCATGCCTCTGAGATGATGTTCTAGAACAAGTACTTCCATTTATCAAACGAACCAAAAAGAATTCAGAAATGGTAGCGTTATAGATCATTACTTTTAATACAAATAATGAGCGAAAGGAAATAGAGAATAATGAGGAGCGATAGAGAAAGTGATGTTAAAAATATTGTTATCTCTAATTCAAGGTAATTAAAGAACACTCATCATGACTTTTTTCCCAACGGAAGATGTTCTGGAACGCTAATTCAAATTTGCAACAATATTTTTATTGATAGGAAAGAAAATAAGTACTATATTCAAGAAGCAGCATTTGAACAAATTTAAAAAACATGCAGTTTGACATAAACAGTAAAATGTTAACTAACGAATTCCTTGAAAATAAAAGTAAAAGCGTTAGGTAAAAGTACACTGTCTGGTAAGTATCTGATAAAAAGGATTTCACAAAAATCTATCTGCCTCGTATTGTTGTAAAATCAGAAAAATCTTCCATTTAAGTTGATCGCATTGTTGCTTTTGCATATTGTTGTAATATTTTGTAAGGTTTTTTTATTATTTCTTTGTTTGTAGTGATAATTTTAGAGTTTAACATGTGTACTTGAATTTGTCGCCATATGTTTTGTATATTAGTATTTATTTGTAATTGCACATCTTTCAATTCTGAATCCAGCTGTGGTAAAATTGATAAAATAGCTCAGCTAAAAATATCGGCGAATACGCTGTTGATATCCTGTGGTTTTTCTGATAAGTCTTCTCATTTTCAAAGCACTGAAACCGATTTTTTTCGAAGCTTCTAGAAGTCTATGCGACATGATATGATATAAATGCGAGTCCGAGAGCCGGCAGGATTCAGTCATTAATGAGCTCTGAAAATTTGCGGTTCAAATAGAGTTATTACGCTTTGTAGTTCATTCTATGGGTAATATCTAGAATCTATGATAATTCACATGTGCCAAGTAGGATTTCAGCTATTTACAGCTATTTATTTTGCTAAGTATCATTATTATTTATTGTAATTTGTCACTTTCTTCTTGCTCCTCTGCAGCGATTAGTTAAGGAGATATTCAGAATCTGCAGTTAGCAACAGTATTTATGAAACAGTAATATTATATAATGTTAATATATATAACATATATATTATGCTAAAACTACGGTTGATACATAGGACCAAAATGGCATAGCAATTTTTAAAATGTTATATTGTCTGAACTTTAAAACGGAGAAAAGTGTGAGGTATTCTTACTTCTCAAGAGGATCATAACAATAAATTTTCGTAGGAAGAAAGCAATAAATTTTCCCTGGAAAAGCAGCAACGCTACCTGCGGTCAGAAAATCAGTTGCAACCCAATTTTTAGAGAAATGTATAAAACACTTCTAGAAATGCGGTGTTGTAAAAGTTAAACTATAAAAAACAGTCTGCGTAAATCTGATAAAGTGTTAAATGTTTTAACATGTAAAAATGTTTAGTTACGTTACTAATGCAAAGAGGCAAGAAGGAAAAAAATTATTTTCACCATAATCGATTCTGCCTTTTAAGTAGTAAAGCAGATTGTGACAATTCATTTGGTTTCACAACTGCTACATTTTTTCGGGTAAAGGAAAGGAAATGTTCCGAAACTAATCTTTACAGTTAACTGCTGTGGACCAAAACGTACATCTGCTGTTTCGTGCAGCTGCAGCAAAATTTGAGATAGAAATTAAATTCGAAGATAGAATCCGAATGTTTTATAAAAAGCAACACACTAGAACATACATCCCTCACCAGTAGTAGAGCGGTAAAATCACTGAATTCTGATAGTTTGACCTGGGCTCAATTCCAGCTGAAAGCGCTGGCCTCATGAGCGTTTTTGTAGTTTTTCGAATATGTAATGTGAATACGAGTCAGTTTGCTTTAAAAAAATCTTCCAAGAAGGTTCCTTCTCTTAGGGATATCTGCCTCCACGAAGGCTATTCTTTCTCTTAGGCATGCCTAAGAGAAAGAATAGCCTTCGTGGAGGCTTCGTGACTAGGCAGACAGGCTTTTCTTGTTTTACTGTAATCCCACAAATCAATGATCTAAATGGTGCATCTCTTAGAATAAAATATAAGAAATTGCTTGGTGAAACACATATGTAAAATTAAACAAAGCCGTTGGAAAGCATAACGTCAAATTTAGAGATCTCACCAGAACAATAACTCAGTTCATCTTTTTTGGAGAGTTACCCCGTAAAATTAATGTCGATAATAATTAACTTCAAAATGAAACCATTTGTGATGTAAAAAGATTTCTGACATACAATACTGAGTTCAAACAATCATTAATACCTTTTTTAGAAGCTTGTGAAATGTGGTATGTCAGCAAAAGAGGTATAAAAACAGAAGAATATATAACGGTTGCTGTAAATGATGATTTTGTTGTATTTAAAAATGAAAAAAGTGACCCATATTCTCAACAGAAGCATGACATCTCTGGAAGCACAAAAAATTAAACAGAAGAAGCAAATACTTCTCTAAAATAAATATGTAGAGAAGAATAAAATATTAACATCAAAGAAGAAACCGCGATATTTGTAGAGATAAATGTGTATAAATTAATTACTAGAAATTCTTAAACTGTAGTGTAAATGTAATAGTTACATGGGTTAAAATTAAAACCGTTGAAATTTGTAAATGAAACGGAATAAGAACTTTTCCCCAAGCATAAAAACACGACTACTAATTAAAGCAAATCTGATGTGGACCCCACACGATTTCATTGTAAGGCCCATTAAATTATACGCATTTTATGATGCACTTCATTAAAACTAATTTCCACGAAATAACTTAATTAACGGTGTCTCAAGGCATCGATAAAATGACATAAAAACTGCAAATTTTGAAATTAAATATCCCGGTCAATATTTGTCATACGGCATTCAAACTTCTTATAAGTTTATTGTTTCATAACGATTATAAAATATTCCCAAATATAAGTAGAGGAACCGGAAACCGCATTAAAAGTTAGATTTCGTTATTTCCGGAATTTGTTTTTTATTTGACATCGCCAAAACAGGAATATTCTCGTCATATAAAACACTTCTGTAGTTAGAAGTAATATATGATACGACAAACGATTGTAAAAAAAATGGGGCAGGTAAAGACTTTTAAGACGGATAAGGTTAGGTATTAATTGTGTGTGTGTGTGCGTGCGTGCGTGCGTGCGTGTGTGTGTGTGTGTGTGTGCGTGCGTGCGTGTGTGTTTGTGTGTGTGTGTGTGCGTGCGTGCGTGTTTAGTACTGTTGATTGCAATAAAAAGCATAACTTGTTATAGCTGTTCATATACAAAATTTCAGCATTCTAGGCTTAGTCGTTTTGGAGTTATACGAGATATATACACACGTACAGACGGCACGACAAAAAACCCTTTTCAATACATTTTAAATCCATTTTATAATTTGTTTTCGAAAAAGAGTCCTTTATTTTGACCGTACCTACAGACTAGATGCAGAAAAAATCATCCAAATTGATTCAAGAATGGTCAAAATTGATATTTCCGTTTAAAATGGATACTCGAAATTTTTCACGAATTACTGTAATCGTGAAAATATGTTCTTTATAAAGGAATTCCTTTACCAGGAATTCCTTTATAAAGAAATATTGAACAAGGAAGTTAAGAAAAGAAACTTTTCTCAGTAAGCAGAATAAATATAACTGCTAGGAAATAAATTCGTAATATTGAAATCTTTAATTGAAAGAGAAGCTCGCCAAAGTAAAATTTAAAACTAGGCAAGAAATATGAAGATTTTGAATAAAACCTCCATTGATTTGGAAATGATCAAATATAGGTCCTCTTTCTTTAGAAGCAAATTTTTTTTTCTAAAGATTATTTAGTTTCTGGCGAAGAATGACCTAAGATTGGTCATCCTCGAAACTGATAGAAGTTTATTCAAAATCTTTACCAATCTAAGAATACTATTTTGTTTAATTTTAAATTATGATATCTGTCAAGATTAACAGTATAGAATGCATAAAGTTATTATAAAAAATACCAAAAATCTAAGGAAATTAAAATGAACGATATAAAGATAACATTAAATGCTTCCGAAAATTATCTAACAATTTAATATGAAAATTAAGTAAACTTGTATTTGCTACTAGTAGAATTTTTCTGGAGTTCAGTTTACATAACGTTCTTCTTTCTCATCCTCCTTGAATCTTTTGCATCATAATTATAGAAAGTTTACTGCTGTCTGCTTTCCAAAATACTCCTAATGTACCATTTATTATATTTAGGGAAATATTATTTCTACATTTATTCACAACCTCTTCTTCTCCTGCTTTTAATTGTACCATTAACTGCTTAAATGAACTTTAATTATTATAATTAATTTTTTATTTTTATTCGAATATTTACGGAAATTTAAAAAATATAATTGTAGTAACTTTTCACTTGTTCTATTATTATTTTATTATATACATATATATATATAGAAGAGAAGGAATGCCTTTGTTGAGAACTTTCCAAGGAAAACTAGGTCATAGTTACCTTAAACAGGATTAGAAACATAAAAACGCTTATGCAGTCAGTCTGTTCGTCTGTAGTAGAAACCAGGTCTAACTATCTAACTATCAATATTCAGCAACTTAACCACTTGGCCGCTGTGGGCCGTATTATGTTAGAAGAAATATATCTTTTATAGCAGAAGATAATAAGAATTTATAGAAGAATTTTGGAAGAACCTAATTACCTAACTAGCAATAAATATTGTATTTTAAAATAAAGCCTAATTTTGGAAAACAAGTAGATATATTGTAATAATAGTATACTTATTGTGCATTGGGAGCTCTTATGATCTTCTTATTTATAGTAGCCATCGGAAAAGCAAAGTATGTATTCTATTCAAAAAGCACGTCATGTGAAAAGCAAATTTGACTATTGGTGACTTAAATTTATTTGAAATAATCTTAGTCCCAGTTTTCGTATGACTATGCTGCCAACCTTGTTTATGTTTAAATCGAAGTAAAATGCAAAACAAACTTTGAACTGATAAATTTAAAATACTCTAATTCTCCAGTTAACGCTCAGAATGAGTTTTTGTAAAACAGAACGCTAAATGAAACAAAATTAAACGAAGTTATTTAAACATTTAGTTAATAGGAAAAAGGGAAACAGCTAACAGGAGTAGAGAAGATTTATGCTAACTCTGTTTCCGTTTTTATATGAAACTTCATAAATCACATAAACATGTAATTTTGCATTTTTATATGTTATTAACATGACTGCTTTAAAATATTTGGTGTTTTACTGATAAAGTTGTAAGGTGTCTCTATCAGAAGACTGCAATCCAAATTCATTCAAAAAAATTAAAGCATATGAATTTTCCACGTGAAAGGAATTCACTGACGAATTCTTATTTGATGAAAAGTTAGTAATTAAGAAATAAGTGCTTCGAAATTAAATAACTATCATTTTCATGTACTATTTTTGTATTTCTTCATTTATAATTTCGAAATGGTTTTAATAACTAAAACATTTGCTGCTAAAATACAGAACGTAGTATTGTTCTTGGAGAATGTACATTCCCTATACCCTTCGCTCTGTAATTAGAGCTCTCCGAGTGGCTAAGACTATAGAGTCATTAGGTTATTTGCAAGCAGGTGATGTGAAAAAGGAGAAATGCCCTCGGCGGGACTCGAACCACGTACATCGGGCGTGCTGATCACTACACCACGAAGGCATGCGAAGAAGGCAGGAGAAACACCTTACAAGACTCCTAAATGTTAGGAATTCGAGCCGGATTTCAATCCCAGGTGAAAGGGGGCTGGCTGCATGATTCGTTTCCATGATTTTGCTTGTGTGTAAAGTGAATACGAGCCAGTTTTCCTTAGAAAGTTCTCCACAAAGTCATCTCTCTCCTTAGGCAGATACCTTTGTGTGCTTTGCCAAATTCAAATTAATTATCGAATGTAATATTTAGGCTAGTTCTTCCTGCGTGTAATAATTTGAAATGTAGAATGAAAAACTGTTGTTTAGTTTTGTAACTGGTAAATATTTTATTTCTTAATCGAGCAAAATGATTCGATTATCCAATCTTTCTGCTACTATTCATTGATGATTGAGACAGTTCAATTCTAATAAACTAGAATAAATGTATAAAATTTTTATCGATCGCGAAAGAAACAAGCGTTAAACTAGGTCTTAGTGTATTATCCAAACTGTTCACAGACTTCCTTTACAGGTTTAATTATTATTTCATTCCCTACTAACTACCACTGAAGTTACAGTTACAATTTCCAAAAAGTGTACGTTCAACCATTTTGTGATAACGCTTAATAATACACTGGCAAAAATCGTCATCCGATTTCATATGCTTATTAATCTTTCATGTGTGTTTTCATGCGAAATGTATATTTATAAAACAAGGATGCTATGATAAATTGCTATTGCGTTGCATATTTAGAGAATGAATATCATAACGCCGATTAGATGACAGTAATTTTGCTTCTACTGCAGAAATTTTGTCGGGTATTTGGGAGTATTGATTGCCCACCTGATGCTCCATGTCTGATGGAATGCAGGTGAATTATTTTGACGGTGAATAATTAAGCCGACGCAGGCTGAATGACTGAACGGATTGCACACAAGACTTCCGAAAACTCTAGAGAGTCATTAAATAGCAGTACTTGTTCCCTTATTAATTATTCCTTTACCAGGAATGGAGAAATCTTTAAAGGAGAAGGAGCGGAACAAGATGTAGAATGAATAGACTGTAAGCTGTTTTAATCACGGCATTACTTTCAAAGTATTAATAAATCTTTTGTATTAGACAAAGAATAAGTGGAGATCAGTGAATAATTATAGATTTTAAGATGTGTAATTATCTGCTATAAAATCTGTTCAAATTGTAGACTAATTATGAGATACTTAACAAATAATCTAAATAAAATATATTGACTAAAATGTACATATAAAAGGTAAAGGCAAAATTGAACAAATTGGAAGCTTTCTGAAGCTCGCGGCATTACTTTACAGCAAAGAATAAAGGGAAATTAGCGAATAAGTTAATGTTTTAAGATGTGTAATTATAGGCATTAAATATGTTAATACTATAGAATAATTAAGAGATATTTATTGAAATATCTAATGATTAAGATTTGTGAACTAAAACGTGCTCATGAAAAATAAAGGAACTAATGATTTTCCATTAAAGAAATTTAAATAAATGAATTAATTTATCACAAATAGTATTTTTTAATTTGACACAAAATTTAATAGGATTTAGCTAGTATATATAAATTCATCCTGAGGTTCTTTAAACATTTGTTCTTTTCATAAAACAGAACTACAGAACATAAAACACTCTGAGGTTACTTATTACTATTTTGCAGCGTTATTATTGAAGAACTAGCACATTATCGTTGAAAAATAAACTGATTCAACAGCTATGTATTTTATCATGTATAATGCTTTATCAAGCGCATGGTTTGATTTCAGAAGTAATTCAGAATGGAATAACTCGTTTAGACAAGACAAATCTGATAGTTGAATTTAAAAATAATCTACTTCAAAATTTATGCAGATGATTATTTTACACCAACATGCAATAATACAGAAATTGATATTTATATCACATATACATTGTTGCATAAAGTTCACGTTAGCGTGTGAATCACGAGTTACATTCAAAATTTCAGATTCATATCTCTTGCGACCGAGACGTTTTTATTCCAAACTCCTATTCTAGTGGTTATGTGTTGGAATTTCCGATCTCCAAAGACTTTTTACTCAAATATGCAGATCGTGTACTTCTCCCTTCTGAAGTTAGATACAGTGTACTTTTAATTATCCGGGCTAATATCGGGGAAGCATATAAAGGATAATTGAAAAGCAAACATTATCCAAACTATCGATTTGCATGTGTATTATATTTTTAAAAAATCAATAATTACTTTGATTTTGAGAACATCTAAACATGTGTAGAATTTTACTGCATATTTTCCGAAGTACTATTTTATCATTTTATTTCGAATCCCCTTTCGTTGACAAAGTCCAGCAGAGTTTCAATAGAAATCATTTCTGTCTCGGAATTAATGTAATTATCATTACAGTATCTTCTCACTGCAGTATCTTCTCGAATGTATTTTCATTATCACTTTCTGCCTCTTGTATTCTTGTATCCGTATCACTGAAGCATTGAAAGTCCTCCTCAATCGAAGCGCCATCGAACCATTTCTCAATGTTTCCTGATCGACGTTTTCGAAGATTTTACATTTTCAATTTTTTGGCATACAACTTCGGTTCTTACCTTTATTTCTTCACAATTATATAAATCTTCAATTTCTATATTAGGAAAATTGTTTTTTCATGGCGGGTCTTGCCTTTGTTTTTTACACACTCTCGAGCTCAGCATTAAGTATGGGTACGTGGGCACTGCTACGCAAAAATAATCGAAAGTACACTGAATTCCCAAGTCTTATGAATTACGAGATTTTTTTTAATCGCAAATGGGAATTAATAGCTAACTCAAGAAATGTGTTTGAATAATGTGTCAAATTTCGTGATTGGTGGCAAAAAGAGCAAATGATGCGTATGAAAATTAAAACAGTTAATACGCTTATAATATGAATTTCAAAAGCTCTATATTCACCATAAGACAAAATAATTTTCAGATTTAAAATAATTTCTTTGAACACATTCAGCTCTTTAAATTTGAGCAGACATATAGCATTCAGTGGTTTTCAGATGAGCTTATTTGTCTGTGTATGCTAGAAAGATTGAATAACTGCCATTCCAATTTAAAAGACTGCAATTTCCAATCAAATTAGAATACAGTTTACAATTAACAAAGCGCAAAGACAAACTTTAAAACATTTCGGCATCAACCTCAAAGACTCTAGACTGCTTTTCTCAGCTATACGTAGCTTGCTCACAAGTAGGAAACTCGAAAAATCCGTACATATATATCCCGGATAACAAAATGAAAAATGTTATTTACAAACATGTATTGTAAAAAGTTAGAATATGTTTTCAATAAAAAAATTTACCTCTTATATTTTAAAGTTTATCATTTTATTCCATCTACCATACAATCTCATATCAACTCTCTGAGCGAAGCCGGGTACCGCAGCTAGTAATAAAATAAATCTTAGCTTTAAATATCTGCAACTTGTGCAAAAAGAATCCTATTATTTTATTTGTAAGCATTCGATGCTATTTTGCTTACGATATATATAAAATAATGGAGTAGATGTTTTATATTTCCAGAAAAGCCATACATAGAAACTGAAGAAATTTCTAGAAAAACATGTAAAAGGGTGTCTCGCACCTAAAATATCTCAGAATAGACAGCTAAAAGCCATAGAATTAAAGAATATCGATATATATAAGTCTTTTGAATAAACTCACAACTAAAATAATTAATAAACACAATGTAAAATCCTACTGTCTATCTGTTGTGTGGAATCTTGAGAAATAGTGATTGCACTGAAGAAGGGTTTAAACAGCCCTTTATTAAACTCTTTAAATTATTTACAATGAGTCAACTTGACCCTAACATACTACGCCTCTGCTTGGGCGTTAACTGAAACAGTAGAATCAGAACTCAAGAATCCAAAATATTAACAAGCAGTAGAATTAAACTACAGAGCTCATACAATCCTGTACCCTACAGAGCATAGTTGAGTCTAGTGGCAGCAAGATAATAGCGATTAAGCCACGTCTAACCAGCATTAACTGCTGAGCGGAAGTTTGCGTTTAGGCACACACGGAAATTTCCCGGACTCTCTCTCTCCCTACTAGAACGTCGATATTTAAACTTATTCTCCCACTGGTAGAATTTGCATTTCTTACGCGCGCTACCAATTTAAATATTCTGGCACTGACAATTAGGGGAATGAAGGCTTATAGGACAGAAACTTAAAATTAAATTTAACTGGTTACTTAAAATAAATCCCTGCAACAAAAATCAATTTTAATTTCTTAAAACTATACCTTATATTAAAAGTACAACTTTAAACCAACTTCAGACACTTTTGCACATTTTTACATCAATAAATTAATTGCCAAATTTATTACATCCAAACTGAGCCAGCTGCCTTGGTCGAACTCTCAAAGATCGCTGAATATTGTTCGTCCTGGGTTCGAACCCAAGCTAATTAGCTGCCTGCATCCTTGACTTTCGTGATTTTTCCCGTGTGAATATGAGCCAGTTTCCCTTGTAAAGTCCTTTACAAAGGCATCCCTCTCAGTAGGTCGACAGACTTCATGTGCTTTGTCACAGTCATATAACTTAACCAAGACTTCTGATTTTAATTAATATGGAAAACTTGAACAATTCTTGAACAAAACCCTGAACAATAGTTGTATCATAATTAAAATTGTTTTCAAATTTAGTGATTCAAGGTTTCAGATTTAAAGATTTAGATTTCAAATATTTTCATCGTCAATTTTCATTGAAAACATTCAGATATTTAAACTTGAGCAAACTTCGGTGTTTTTTAAATAAGTTGATTTGCCCGCGTTTTTTTACAAATCATATATCCGAAGAAAACAAATCAAGGTGCAGTATTAATTAAACTCCTGAATTTTAACTCCTGAACATTAATCTTCTTTAATCTTGTTTCTTTAATAAGGGCGTTTCATATCGATCTGAATTATAAGTTATCAATTAAAGTAATTTCAAATTATTTAAATCAGTAAAATTTAAATAACTATCAATTAAATGTAAGTGTTCATTGATTAAAATCCAGATAAGAATTACTTAAACCAAAAGAGTTTAATTTCCAATAATTAGTGTATTATTTTATAGTATGTTTTCAAATGCAAGCCGCATATTTTATCCAGAATTTTAAGAGGCAAAACTTACGTTTGGATTAAACTAAAAATGAACATTTTAATACCTTATTTGTCGACAAATTAGCTAGCTTATTTTTATTGCATTAGTACCTATTTAAATTATAGAATTAGATTATAGAATCCTACTAAGCTTCAATTTGAGAATATTTATTTGCTTCTATTTTTTCCGTCTTCCACACTATAATGTTCTACTGCAGCTCTGAATTTCCCAAGTAGCACAGTAATTCCACTGTAGTTAAATCTTATACCAATCCTTCTATGCAGTCACTATTAATCAAAATATGTAATACGGCGAGCTACTCTATAAACACGAATTATGAAAGAATTACTAATATACCAGAGAATTACGGTCTGCATTTAACTACGAAGATCAACAATATGAACTGTTTTAAGAAACTCTGATTAAAACGAACTATTCACTAGAAAATTTGCTACTAAAGCAAACTATGATAATTAATGGAAAATAAGCTGCTTAACGCAAAACGTGTATAAAAATATAATTTTAAATTAGTATAAATACAAAATTAAGTGTAAAAGTACAGTAACTATGTAAAATGCATATTATGTTGTATGTAAATATATATTATGTGTTTTATATACGTTGTTATGTACAGTAAAATTACTGCAGCGTAAAGTACCAAGCAAATTTTGAACCAGGTAATAATATAACAATGTCATGTAAACAATGATAGATGTAAATCTATGCGATGATATGTCAAGATACCAATAAATCTCTCGAATTAAAGGATGGGATTTCCGAAAGGAGCAGCAGGTGGTGGCAAGGCCAGCGATATGAAGTGTATCGAGCTTTTATCCTTTATGGACATTAGAGATCGTGCAGAACTCTGCAGAGAGTTGATGGTTTTAGTTAATTAAATACCTAAACTTGAAATTGTAACAGTACAGGTTCACATGACTCAAATGTATCACGCCTATTTTAAACCCAAATGAAATCAAATGCAGCTGTGAAGGAGAATGTACAAATCATAATTGTTGTTCAACTATTTTGATTTCCTTTCTAAAATTGAGACTCTCATGATTATATTATAATGTTTTTTTTATAAAATGTAATATGTATGTTTTGTAGTTTTTATGCTTTTATTTGTGTATTTATTTGTAGTGTATAAATTCTGTGCTTTAATGTACCTGTTTGTGGTGCATGTAGTTTATAATGCATGGTACATGCTCTAACTGGCAGACATATTTTGTTGTATCTCAGCACCATGCATTTTCTAAGTACTTTTAATTCCTTGATTAATGTATCAGTTTCAATTTTAAAGTTTTGAAGGTTATTGTTTGTAGTGCATAGTACATGCTCTGTTTCGCGGGCAAGTTTTGTTGTAAATCAGTCTGCCTTATCGAAAGACAGAATTTGTCAAAATTTCATATTTGGTACTTTCAATTCTTTGTTTATATATCTTCGCATTTAGCATGCTCAATCAATGTATTCATTTATATGTAACAATTGGTAGTACAACTGTTACGATTTTCTTTTTTAAAATTGAGACTCTTCTGCCATTTTTATTTTTAAATGTAAAATTTGAAATGTATACGTAAAATTATTTTATTTAGTGTTCCAATGTTTGCCTTTGTAGAGGGCAGCTGATTACTGTCATGTCACTACACTCTTATAAAACTTCTGTATATCACATTATATGTACTCTTCAACGTATGTTATGTGCCTAATCAATTTGTATTTATTGTATAACTGTAACCTTCGTAATTTTATCTTTGACAATAAATGGCCGACTGATCTGCTCTGGCCCTAACCTGAGGTTGTGGCTGGCAGATAGTAGATGGTTCCACCTCGAGGCTAACTCAGGTCGGAATAACCAGGTTAGTGTAGTATATGGGGACAAATATGCGCTGGATAAATTTGCTAACTGAGGAGGAGATCACAAACTCCCAATTTCAGCGGCTAAAATGCAGGGACTGGTGATAAACTGCGGGAAAAGATATAATCGCATCCCAGGAATTAAAATAGGCGAGATAAACATTAAAAGCGTTCAACACCTAAGATACCTAGGTGGAATTATAGATGGCACATTCAACTAGCACCAGCACATTTCCTACAAAAAACAAAGATTGCATAAATTATCAAATTCAAAGCTTAGAACTACAGAAGCCCAATGGGGAGTATCTTCGAAAATGCTTAAGATTTGGTATTCCGTAGTAGCAGAAAGAGTAGCATTGCACGTGGCCTCCATGTAGGTCTCGCGTATGAACACGCATATGATAAATCAACTTGAGAATGTGCAGTTGTTCGAGCACAGAGATTAAAATGCAACCAAACACTGTGGAACTGTCATTATTTTCACATAGACTAGGAATCGAAATCACGTCAATACCTGGCACTCAGCGTAATTTAACATTCAAGTTGAACTGAAACGTTCGATAGTACTGGGGAATCAAGTTTTGTATGTAGGTGACTCCAAAGGAGAGTAAGGTGCTGGCTGCGGTTTCTGTGAAATACTGGAATGAAACTCAGTCCAGACCTGGTCACCTACAACTCAGTCTTTAAAGCCGAGCCAGTTGCTCTTAGAGCAGCTATACAATTCAGCATCTAAACAGAACAGCCCTTAATAATATATACTTACTCAGCCTCCTGTCTCCAGGCCATTCAGGGTCAACGATGCAAAATTCAAATAGTATTAAGAGACTGCTTCTTTCCTTGTCGGAGAACAAGAGACCGAAACTCAAATGGATTCGTGCACATACATTGTTAATAAGAGTCCTGATGAAATAGCAAAACAAGAAGCCATGAACCCAAACACTAAAACCCTATTCATGCAAGCCGCAAGCTCGCATATGAAGGCCCACAACAAATTGAGGACTCATGATACAGTGGCAGACTAGCTGGAATGAAGGTCCACAGGAAACATAACCTAAAGTCAGCAGAGAACTCAAGAGCGGAACAACGGAGTTAACGCAATTCCTCACTGGTCTTGGCCCTTATTTGAATTACTTAAACCGATTTGGACTTCGTGAGAGTGATCAATGCATCTACGGGGTAGCTGAGAACAGAGATCATTACATCTTCGACTGCCCGGAAACAGCCAGATTTCACCTTCGGAAGCCAGCTAATGAACACTATTATGCTTGGGTTAAAAACATATTTAATAACCTATATGCCATTAAGCGTATTAAGTATTGCACAAACATTTCACTTCTGATTTCCAACAATTCGAAGCCATGATGTAATTCTCGACGTAGTGCTGTAGTTGCATGTCATGTTGCCTTCCAAATTTTCGGCACTTACATAGAACTACATTTACGTATCTTCTCATCCCGTGCGTGTTTTCCTATGTCTGCAAGTTCATTTACCAGCTTCTCTTCATTTTCTATTTTATTTTATTTTTTTAATTCCTATGCACAGACAGAAATTGGGGAACGTGATCCAAGGCACTAAGAAATGATTTTAATCGTCGACGGGACTTAAATAGGCCGACAAGCACCTTTTCCGACTGTCCCGCCAGGGAAGAAAAAGTATATGGGGACAATACCTGTTTCTCCGTAAAGTAACTGGTGTCCTCTACACTTATAACTGTACTTATAATTAAATGTTTACTATCAGTCTGATATGAAATACTAACCAATACAGCTAGTTACTAGCATCTGAAATGTCCTTTCTTTTCGATTCTTTGTATGAATCAGTTTCAAGGCAATGTTTATTTGAATCACAACACTGCTTGCCGAAAAGATTTTGTACCTTTAAACTCCGAAACTACAATTTCCGCGCTGACCTGACATAACAGAATCACTTTATGAACGGCACGAAAACTCAATAATATGGAAATTAGTTACATTTTATGCCAGACTCAGCTAAATTAAAGTGAATGATGCTACTGTCATGTAACTATTTTTATTTTAAAACATATTACAAATCTGCAGGAAGAGTTCAAGCAAAATATTTTGTGCTAAAATATAGTGACAGAATTGTGAATTTTCAAAAAAAAATTATTTTAAAACTGTTTTCTAGTTTTGTGAAATGGTTGCATCAAATATGAATCTTCCATTTGCAGTCTACTGATTAAAAGACGTTTAGTCAGGAATTTATCTTCATGTCTGTCTTAAAAAAATGAAGAGCGCATGATGACATGTTAAAATAAATAATACATTTCACAGAAAGCAACCACATTAGTGTTGAAAAATGACGTTAGAACCTCCGGTCAATGCTTATTAAAAACAAAGAATTTTTATAGTCTTAGTAACCTTCATTTTTTTTTTCGCTTCGCTTTTAAAATACAATTTTGTAATTTTATTTTCGATTTAAGCCTTTTGTTTCCCCTGAAAACGTAGCTATGAAATAATCGTAAGCATCTATATTTATATTTTTCAGTAAAGCCCTGTTTTGTTTCATTTGAAATTCCATTATTCTTCATCTTATTTCTATATTTTGCTCGAATTCTATTTGCATTTCTGAACATTTTCAACTTCTAAAGCATATGCTTTGGGATTCGAATATTTTAGTAGTTTTACTTACTTTACGTAAATAATACTCAGAAATAATACTTAGAAAATAAGCCTTTATTGAAGGATAAGCAAGTAAAAGTAATACGCAGAAATAAATCTTTGTTTAAGGATTTCCTAGGAATACCTGCTTAATATCTACTTAATATACTGCATAAAATGTAAATCATAATAACGCGACCTAAGCTAACCAGAAATGGAGTTCGGAACAATAATTTACCATTATTTCTTTTATCCCTAACATTTTGGGTAATGGTTACTTGAGAATATTTCTTAGTCTTCTTTTGAGTGTTTTTACTAACATATCTTTAGTTTTTAATATTAATATGCTATAAGTATAATATATATTTTTGCAAAAAAATATTAAACGAAAGGAAAAAAGAATGCTTTGGTATTTAGAAAAAAGTTATCTGTCTTTTAGAATTTAGCTAACTGTTTCATTCCTGTACTTAGTGAAAAGGTGCACAAAAATGGGGCTGGCCTTATTACATAGCAGCTGTTTGCTTGTACCTGGAAAAGGAAATGAGTTCTTGTTCTTGAAAAAGGTTTTTTTGTTACAGATATTAACAAAAGACGAAGACTAGAATATTCATCATGTATCTTATCTTGTTTCTGGAAGTTTACCCTATTAGGTTTTGCACTATTTCAGTCATTCTTAATTCTCTCACAGCAAGAACTAACATATTTTAATATTATTATTAACATCAAACACAAACATGTGTTAAATTATATTTGTTTTCCTAAAAAAATTATCATTACGTAATATCTCTTTGAATGGCAAAAGAAACTGAACTACAGACGATTATTTCATTTAAGGTATAAAATTTACTCTTATTTTCCTTACAGTTAAACATTCATTTCCTGAGAGAGCATAAGTTGTGTGTGTGAAGTTAAAGCTTACGATTCAAATATGATACGAAGGTCTGCAATTACAGCTGATGTTTTGGGGTTCCTGAATTTGACTTTGTAGAAATTATTAAGAATCTCTAAAGAAGAGAAACATGAAACATCAACCATGTCCTTGCCAGGATTTTAAAGGCGGATCGTCCAGTTACTAGTTTCCCAGAATTAGAAAACATTAAAAGATCAGTTGTACCTTGCTGGGATTCGAAGTCTAGATCTTTCAGCAACTAGTTGGATATGTCAATAACTAGTCGACTTCCAGTAACAGAGAATGTATAATCATTAATGTTGCACAGAATTTCTATAATTTATAACTATGCTTTATCCAGATTGCAACCAACCAGGCAAGTAAATAGGAGTTTATCTGATTTCGTCCCTTTTAAAAAATGTTCACTTTAACATCAACAGACTCAATACAAATGAAATACAATACAAATGAATAATACAAATGAAATTTACCATTGTTTGAGCGCACTAAATGTAGCATGATCTGCTAAACTCCTCACAATGGAAGAGAAATTATTTTCAGAATTTTTAAGCCACATTTTTCAGATGATCTCTCTACATGAAATTTATTAAAATACAGTTTTAAAATTTAAATTTTTATGATAATTAGGCTGATACTATCCAAGTTTAATATTTGGAAAACGATTTGCAAAACTAGTTAATAACAGCTTTCGGTATAACTTCGTAAAAGTCACAAAAAGGTAAGCAATTATGGAAACAGAATGTGGGAAATTAGTATGTAATGTTTCCAAGTTAATTATACTTTAAGTTTTATATTTTCTTGAAAATATCTGTCAAGTAAACACATAAAACAAAGCAGTTATTAAAATATATCTAAACAGATATTTTTAAGAAAACTACACAACGATTTTTATCTTTGGATATGACTCAAAGCTTCAGGACAAAATTTAAATTAATTTGAAGATTTTTCTGAGCTTATATGAATATTTTTGGATAGTTCATAGAAATTAATGTATAATTATTTATATCATTCCAAAATTTATTTTTATCGTTATAAATTTAAAATTATCATGTATCTTACAATAAATACTTTATGCAGGAAAATTATTAGTTATACTAAAATACTTTATGTATGAAGTTAAGCTTCTCAGGCTCCGGTATCTTACAAATACAAAAGATGTGTACAATATTCAAGAAAAATGTCTTAATATATCACTGCTAATATTTTTTTTTTCGTTTGTGATTTCGTTTGTTTTAAACAATATTCTTCTGCTGCTAAAATTGCATTGTTTATAGTTTTTCTCTGATATTTAAACTTTTATACATATCACAGCTCCGTTTAAGTTTCATTAAAATTTCTTTTGTTTTCTTTGCAGCTCATATTTTGTCCAAAGTCATGCTTCTACTGTTCACTTTCAAAATGCAACTGAAAAAAATTACATATTTCATTGGAAGCTGTTAGGAATCCAGATCACATATTTTAATTATGCAACATAATTTTCGGCCAGCTTATGTACTTAAGAGTAAGTCTCCCATAGAACTTATAGCAATTCCAAAAATTACCATTATTCATGTTAAAAAGTTTTGCTCGCTTAATAACTCTATGTAAACTGTGTTCTTTAAAGTTTATGAGGAAATGTGTAATTATATGCAAACTATACAGAGCTTATAAAAAAGGCAATTATTTTCACATTAGTTTCCTCATTAACGTGTTAGGTACTCGTAGAAATTTTCTATGCGAGAAAACAGCAAAAGTTAAAATATAATCCCTAATTTTATATATTTTTTTCTTCTGCTATAAAATTCTTACATACTAGATAACTTAACACAGAAGCATTTTTATTAGTAGACGTTAAGGCTCTTTTCTTTTTACATTCTTTTTATTTATACCCACGTAATAATAATAAGTTGACTTAGTATGAAAGCATTTTTATTAGAACAAGTTTCTGCTTTTTCCTTTTTGTATTTCTTTTATTTAGTTTACATTTGTGTAATAATAAAGAATTCCCCATTCTCCTTAAAATATTTCAATATATAAACGTTCATTTTCTACTCTTTGCCATATATCTATGAGTCATAAAGCATTCAAAGTACTAAAAATACTTTTGAGATGGCAACGTTAGTATTGTTATGGAGTAGTTACTCACAAAAGATTTTCTGGACAACGCTGTCCGTAGTAGAGATCCAAACATTTCATCGGAGTATTACGTTAAATTCATTTTCACTTTCTTTCATTCTTCATGTTCAAAGCCAGAGAGCCCTTATGTATTTTTTCTTGCTCAAATAACCTAACCTCTTCACTTATGCCGCATTGATTTAACACAGTAATATTAACAACACCTTTCTTCAGTAATTTTCAATTACCTTGCTAATGTTGAGTCGGTTGCTCATGGTTGCTCACGAAGTTGTAATAATACTATGCTCCAAAAAAGATTTTATATCATAGTTATATAAATTCTCATGTCTTATAATTTCTGAAGTAGTAGTTTCAAAGTTAAAAAGCTTTGTACTATAAAAAGGCATACACTCAGAAAAAGGTGAACAACTGTTCATTGTTAAAGATTTTTTTATTTCGTAGTATATACAGCCCACGACAGTGAAGTTCATGTGTGGATAGAAAAGAATCATGTATTAGAGGTTGATAACTACTATAACATATTGGATCTTTAATTTGATTTAATCAAGAATTCTTAAAAAACCGGTCACAAATCTGAAGCTTGTGGCTGATATAGGGATTTCTTGTTCCATAGTATCAGACTTATAAAAGAGCTCTCCCATTTATGGCACATGTGTTAGCGTTTTTAATGCTCTTTCAGAAGGTGATAATTAAGATGGATTGCGTATATTGAGACTTTTATTTGTAAGTCATATGAAAATAAATATTTGCATTGCATGGAAGAATAGAAAATTTGTGTGTGTTCTTTTGGAATTTAGTTTTATTTCCATAACTCGGTAAGATTTTGGAGTTCCTCACTTCATTTATTCTGCTAAATTAAATGATAAGGAATCTAGAGAACTGTTAAGCGAATTATCGCTTAGTTCAAAGAACAGAAATAGTAATTTAAAAAGGGTAAATTCCCTTTATTCACTCAAAAATAAGTTGAACAGTCAGCCCCTTTCTTCGGGCTTACAACAAAGTCTACACTTGGACTTAAAAAATAAGAAATACGAACTAACTATATCTAACTAAGAGGTTTAGCCGAAGCTAACACAAATTTAACAGAGTTCGTCTTTAGTTTTAAACTAGCCGGCGAACTATCAAAATACGCGTAATATATACGGCCGAGCATAACAGCAGTTAGAGAGACTTAGCCCAAAGGCAAACGCGCGCTACTCAGGATTCCTAAATCTCTCTCAAGAAGTAAGTTGAACTTTCCTTTAATACTATTTCTTCCTCATTTGCATTCAACGCGATTTTAACACCTCGTTCTAGTAGGAAGTTGTAAATTGAAACGAGGCAAGGTAAGAAAGCCCAATTATATTAAATTAACTGTTATAAAATTAAAATATACCTTACAAGATGATAAATGAAACTCGAAAAATAAGGTAAGAACTCAAATTTACCTCTTTTCAAACAACGCAATCATCTTATCTTATAAGAGTAGAAGTATTTTGTCATTAGTGTTATTTCAGTGTTATTAACGTATCCAGAAAATAGCCGGGAGTCATAACCAACTCCACTCTAGCTCATATAAAGGACTAGAATTTTTAGTTGCAGGTGAGTTTTCATCTATACCACAAACAATTATTTCTTGGAAAATGAAAACTTAAATCTGAATCGCAACTGAATTTATTTATTCATTTATTTTTTATTTTATCTACAACTGGCAGAAATAAAAGGTAAGCGTACATGACACAAATACTTGCAAAGAGAAATTAAACTAACATAAATTTAATAAATTTAATAATATATATAAAGATACTATAAGTGCTAACTAAACTAAATCGAGGGCCAATTGAGGCTTTCAGAAATGTGAATCTCTTAAAAAATATAAAAATGGCTCACCCAGGACAACCTGCTCTAAACCGGATTAGGTCATTAAAATACGGCAAAGCAGACAACGGCTATCTGCCTAGCAAGGGGGGTCTTTTTAAAGAAAACTGACTCTTATTTACTTCACGTTAACATAGAGATCACCATTAAAGAAAAATATAAATCGCTAAATTTTTAGTAGTTAAGAACTATATCTCAGAATGGCCAAACTACGGCTTGCGACCTTGCGGTTCTTTGCTACTTTAAATGCGACTTGCTTTCAATAAACAATAGCTTAATTTTGACATATAATTGCATTTTGATATAGAAATAATGCAATGACGCCTTCTTTTATTAATTACTAATTTGCTTTCTTAAAGTATGTTGTATATGTAAAAATTTATTTGATTTCATGCTTTCGGCTGGAAGTTTATCGTCAGAATAACAAACAGAATTGCAAATAATGATATTTCTGCCAATTTACTATCACAGTCATGTTACTTTTAGACCAGATAATGGACACTGCGTAATACGTAATATACTTATACGCAAGCAATTTAAAATTAATGTTCTCGAATGGTTTTTTCTCCGGTTAGTTTTATTTCAGGTAGTTCCTGCTTACGTTCTTTCTGTGTAAATACTTTGCTTTACAGTGACAATCGGGATCCACTGTCTTGGAAGATTTGCTATTCCTCCTAGGATTCTAGTTTTACTCAGTCTATGAATAGCTAAGGTATCCTTTGAACCTTATAAATACGAAAACCTTTTTCATGGAAGGAAATCGCACTCCACGTGGGAGCTGTTTCTAATGTGGGAAAAAATTTGAAATCTGTGAGTTTTATAGTTAGTCCTTTTATGAATGAGATTCGAATGTAATTCCCTGTCAGTTTGTTAGTTCAGTTTTGTGTAACTTCCTTCACACTTTTTGCAATCACTCGCTCTAAAATGCTGCCGTTCTACTCTTTGCACCTGAAACACATTTCATTTTCTCATATCACATCTTTTGCAATAATGTTTTGGTAATCCTAGGCAAAATTCCTCATTCATGACCAGTGGTTGAGTATGGTGAGCCTTTTAGGGTCGGGAGAAAATTTGATAACAATTTCAATTCTTCAAAATTTTTAATTCTGGTCAAAATGTTCTATTCGTATTTTGTCAATTGCCGTTATTCGCGATAGAAAGGTTTCACCTTTATCATCAAACCTTCGTTTCAATAATGTTGCATGAAACAATGAATGACCAACTGCACATAAATTTCTTTTTTTATAAGACACAGTTTCTATCAAGTTACTGATGATAATGAAATCGCTTTAGCTCGTGATTTTCCCTCGAATATTTCACTCGGTTAGAGCCGGTGTTATGCTCTCTGCCACCCGATGCTTCTAACATTTATCACCTCTTT
>KK120680.1:95126-138776 GCA_000611955.2 Stegodyphus mimosarum | reverse complement strand
ATGTGTGTGTGTGTGTGTGTGTGTGTGTGTGTGTGAGCTTCTTATACACACACATTCTTCTTAGTACACACACATACACATATATATATATATATACACATATATACACAGATTCTCTTTGGAACTCACCGCTCTTTCTCGGTTGCTTGCTTCCCACTAACCCACTAACGGCTCACTTCTCTGTATCCTCCATTGTTTTAAGATGTAGTAAACTTCCAAAAATGTAATGAAGATTGGGTAAAAATTGTGCCCAGGATGGTGCGCAAATTAGAAAATGCATCTCAAGTATTATTTTGCCCAGAAATTAATTGCGTTGTATCTGCGGCTGAGTTTGACTGCAAGTGGCGTTCTTCTACTACGCAATTACGAATACTGTATGCCAACACCATCTACAACCATTGGCCATGACTCGAAATCATTTTTAATCTTCTCTCCCATTCCTCAGTAATTACGTACATACATATATAATTATTTAAATCTTGAGGATAAAAATAGTAGCAGTTATCAAGGCCAGTTAAACATGCAAGTACCTCACACAACTTCCTGAAAATAACCCCTCCTGTTTTTGAAGAAATTTTTTATTTTTTAGAAGCTATAAGAAAAGCAGCGACAGCGATCTAACTAAACAAAAAAGCAGAAACCAATTACTATTTTTAAGACAGAAGGCGAAAACAGCAAATTAGAATGGAGAGTTAGGATACTGCAAAGAATCTTGGTTACATATTGTTGAAAAAAATGAAAAGTTAGAATCTTGGTTTATATATTATTTATCTTACATATGTACATACATAAAGAATATTTATAAAATGTAATTAAAAGTTTGCATATATCAAACACATTACAATCTTCAGCTTTTCTCTTGATCATGAAAACATCCTTAGCGTCTTGCGCTATCTTCTGTCTTGGGGAAGGACTTTACCTTATATTGCCGAGCATCTATTACTCACACACAAGCTTAGCCATTCCAAGACTGATGTTTTTTATCTAACTTCAAAGAGGCCTGACATATAACTTTTTCTTAGAATGCTGCAATGGACATGTTATCAAATCTTTAACAATGTAAGTAAGTTTTCTAATTTTTGTGTAATTGTTGTTTTAATTGAACTATTGGGAAACAATAAAATATACTTCTTGATATTACATATCTTTATTTTTTATTAATGGTATCTCTCTTTGATATAATTTGCAATATATATGTTACGGTGAAACACCGAAATCTGGAGAATGTCGACTTTCACCCGTGAATGTCAACCTTCACATAGTCGCTTGGTGTATGTCCGAAATATTTTCCAAATACTCTTATTTCTGACTTACACCAGTGAATGTCGACATTCACCATGTACTAATGGTGAATGTTGAATATATGAGAATATTATATTTTCTTCTCCGTAATTCAGTCGCGAAAAAAACACACAAGTACTTATAACACACAATACATTCAAAATGAGAAATGAAAATAATAGAAATTAAAAAACTTACTTAATTATACAGTACGTAGTAAATGAGAAAATAAAATAATAGTAATAAAAAACTTACTAAAAAATGTGATTCAAATCTGGTTAATTGCAACAACTTAAACTATTATGAGACTTTGAATTGCACAAGAGGCCCTTGCTTTTACATCTGCATTTATGGGAAACAGCCACTCGCCTCTCTTTTTGACCTACACCAGAGCATATCTGTGATTGTCGACATACACCAGTGAGGGTCCGAATGTACAAGAATGCAATGTTATATTCGATCTTTCACCGACGTATTTGGTGAATGTTGACGTTCTCCGGTGAAAGTCGACATTCTCCAATTTCGGTCTTTCACAGTAACATATATAAATGTTAGGATTTGTAATGTATACAGATGAAATTTTATGAACATTTGCACCAATATTGTAAGCAAAAAAAATGTTAAATACTATCAGTGAAGAAGATTGTAATACCAATGACCATGGACAAAAAAGAATGCATTTTCTTCAAAACGATTTGTAACTATAAACTATATTGCCGTTTTAATAAATTTAAAATCTCTTCTAACGTTTTGTGGTAAGGACCCATATCTCTAGCAAAATAGACATATGTGAGTGCAATGCCAATGAGAAAAAAAAACGCTTAAAATCATCAGTATGGAAATGATCTTGAAAGTTTAAAAGAGTCTCAAACGGTTAGTTTCGGAAGAAGACTGCGAGATCTTTGGATCTCATTCCTGTAGACGCGTTTTATCAAAATCTGGATAGAAATGGGTGCAATTTTTACCATTGATGCTTTAGATAGTTTCACTGTCCAGTCTAACTCTGATTATTTACGATTTTGTTTACTTATTTAAGCACTAGCGATACTCAGCAACAATATAAACAGTGTTAAACGAAAACCTTGGTAACGAGATCAAATCCTTTTTGCTTAAAATTTGAAAAAATAATCGATGGAACGTACCAAAATTTCAGCAATAAATGCTATGTCCATTAATATATGAAAAAATAAAACTGTTTCCTTTTTCAGTAGTGTTGTAAAAAAGCAAAAAAAAAAGTGGTTTTTCTCGAGGTTGAAGCGTAAGTTAATGCGACTTCGAGGAAAACCGCTTTTCGCTGTCTGTTTCTCAACCATTTTATAAAGCAGAGTTGGAAAGAAACAAAATTACAACGAAGCGCATATCTGAAATAAGCAGTCAGTTAATTACTGAGAAGAGAAGTTAATTATGTTTCAAATTTATCAATATTTTTCTACTTTTCAAATACACGTTTGCATAGAGAAAATAACTCTCAACTTACAATTTCTCCAGTCCTGAAAAATCACAAGTTAATTGCAAAGGAAATCAATACGGAATACTCAGTTACATACAAGTAAAGACCTTATTCTTAATAGAAGTTTCTGCGAGTATTATCTAAGTTACGGTAACGTTATGAAAGAATTTTTAATCTAATTTCGGCATCGGTTCTTTATTCTTCCGTAACGAAAATATCTTAATTCATAACAAATGAATGCAGCATTTCATCTTACCTCTTTTATGTGCAATAAAAACAAAACTTTATAAACAAAAACTTTTTATTATAGTCATATTTTTCTGCACAGCATTAGCTTAAATATACATAAGCATACATATTTCACTATCAAAACTAGTTCAGACGGCTACGCGTTTCTCCGTTACGATAAGTGCACTTTTAGTAAATCTGCCGGGACATAAAATATGTCTCTAATTTTTACGTGTCTGAACAGTAGAGTTTCGTTGTCAACACAAATCTAAAGTGCTCTCAGAGAACGAATCTGAAAGCACAAAATCAATTAACTTATCCTAAATTTCCATTTATAATTTACTAGCCTACAATACATTTATAACACACACAAATCCGTTTGAAAATGTAGAAGACAAAATAATTTATTGTATTAGTAAAGCATATTTAGAAAAAAGGTTTTGCTCCGTAATCTAGAGTTATCAAAATTTAACATCTTGTCTACATCTAGGACCTTGACAAACAAAATCTGGACCCAAGCAAAATCTAGGAGGCAAAATTTAAATTTCGTATTAAATTCCCATCGTTACGTTTTTTGTAATTTGACAACATTAGGAATTCACACAGACAGATCTCTGTATAATAGAGCGTTAACTGATGATGTAAATTCAGCACGACGCAACAAATCAAAATTTTGAAATATCTAGAAGAGAATAGTCACAAAATGCTAGTATCAACACTGATATTCAATAAACAGTTGTACCTGACACTTTTTCTCTACTGTATGAATTTCCCTCTTTATTTAGATTTTCTGAAATCAGCGAACTTCAAATGCCGTAAAACAACAGATAAATGGAACAACAGATGAATGGAATTAAATTCTAATGTAAAATACAATAAATCTCTAAGTAGACATGACTCAAATTTTATTTTAAACTATCTGATCTTTAGAAACGGTTAGGCATTTTATTTCGGAACAGGAGGCTTGAACAACGTACTCCCCGGGACTTCAAATTCGAAAGATTGCTACAGGACGTACTTCCAATTATACCACGAAGGCACGCGATGAGAAAAACGGAAAGACTCTACATTTTCAAGAACCCGGGAAACAGGATGAAACAACAATGGCTTCAACTCCAGATCTTCCAATACTTCTAATTGCCCTACGAATGCAAGTAATACGAAATAAGTAAATATCCTAGAGATTATATGATTGCATTTAAAAAATTATTTTAAACAAAAAATTTTAAAAAATCTTAAAGCTTTCACATTTTATATTGCAAATGAAGTTTTTTCCCTTTACATACACATATACGTTTTGAGAGCATTTGAGCTAATGTTCCTTTGGGTTAAAAATTTAAAAACACCATAGCTTTAAAATTTCCTATAGACAGTCTCGTGCGTTGGAATAAAAATGTTTTATTCCGTAGAGCGTTGCCACTGCTTGCTTTGAAATCTTTAAGTTCTTGAATCAAAAATTCGTTCAAGTTTTACAAAATAGGAAACAAGCAATAAAACAAATTCCAAATTCGGACTTCCAGATGTCCATATTTCGATGGGGGACTACGTTATTCAAAATTTGATGGCTCTAGGTACCGTTGTTTTTTCACAATGCGAGAAACATACATACATTCACGCAGATTCTTTGTTATTTAATTTCTTTAAATATAATAGAGTGCGATAACATTTGGTGGCAGAAGTTTGAAACGTGAAAAAGACGTTTATAGGAACAGATGCAAAATGCCGTTTTGAGACAAATAGCCTTTCTGGGCTAACGCCTCTTTGAGCTAATAATGATTACTGTTATATGTTAAAAATTATTATCACTAAGTATCGTTATCAACTTTAGTGGGTTTAGTAGAAAAAAATTAATCATAAGATTTTTAAAACCCGTCTGTCTTAAATTCAAATTTGAATATTTTAAAAAGTCAGAACATAGTATTCACAAGTAAAACAAAATTTGTAAATTTAAATTTACAAATAAACGATGCATATTACAAACTATTTCATAGGTTATTATACTGCATTTCATACGTCGAAAACGGAAAAAAATTGGATGAACAACAAAGAATTGAGAAATAAGACAGATTTTAACGTCAAATACATCATGCTGCAATATGAACTCGTTATTTTCTCTATATGGAAACTCAAAGAGTTATCAAAACTACCCAGTGTTAGATTTTTAAAGAACAATGCACTATTTACTGAAAATCAGCTCACAGTTTTTAGAATATTTCCTCAACATCTTTGCTACTCGAAAGCATGTACGAATATTCATATACGGAGGTACTAAGAGTAGGAATCTGTATTTTGCATAATAAACATCTAGCTTTAATCTGAATTCTGATAATTTTTCATTTAAACACATTAAAGTCAAGGAAATGTTTAATAAAGGTAAATGCTTCCCTTGGAATTCTAGGAATAAGTTATAAAAATATAAAACGGATTAACAGTCGGGAAACTTTCCGTTTCTTTTAGTAATAACCCATTATCAATTATAGTATTATTAATTCTTCTCGGAAAATAGTCTAGAAGATACAACCTTTTTTATAAATTAAATTACTTTATTCAGATTTTCAGTTCATAATGTCAGTAATAATATATAAAAATAAATATTGTGAGTGCCTGCTAAACATTCTTTTATTTTTAAATAATTATGTCTTTATGTTAACCTATTTTTAGATAATTGTTATTATGGTATGTAGCAGCCATTTTGGGAAATTTCGACAGCCATTCTGCGTAATGTCTATCAAGGTTTTGCAGAGTTTTAGATGCTTATATTTTACTTTGCTGTTATCTATTTTAATAATTTTATTGTTCACTTAGTTTTTCTATATAACGCATATCTCAATTTACATAGACTATAATAAATAACACGGCTGTACTTTTTAATCTGCGAAATGATATATATGGTTTAAAATTAATAATATAATCACAGAGAAGTAATTTTTATAAACAAATTAACAACAGGATATAGGTATAGGTAGAAGCCTAGAGAACAACGAGTTATTTACCAAACAGTGAAGAAGGCATTAACATGGTGAATTACTGTTATTCTTGTTGCAGGGGAATGAATTTGAATGAAACGGCTATCATAAACTTGAATTTACTCTGAACATGAAAAGCGTTCGTTTGCTAATAAATAAAACGTTTGCTTCATTCACACATACACCTCTATTATAATGGAATAACAAGGTGAAAATTTATTTTAAACAGCGCTGGATCAAAATGGCATAAAAAAAAGTTTGACGCTTTCGATGCATATGCACAAAGGCTCATTCTTTGCCGAAAATATTCATTTCATAAATTCCCCAGCACAATTCTACAATCTTAGAATTATGTAATCCTTGAAATCCATAAAATGTATATATAGATTATTTTATTTATTCGTATCTTGTCGATACACCACCAGCTAAGCAGTAAAACTATTGAAGAGTAATAGTTCGACCCGAACTCGCATCTCACCGACTGGTCTGGTTATATGGAAGAATTTTGGGCTTTTCTACATGTGTGACATGAAAGCGAATCAGTCGTCCACGAAGGCATCCCGCCCTTTAGGCAGATAGCTTTCGCGTGCTTTGCTGAAATCTAAATAATCCAATCATATGTTGCCTTTAAATTCTAGAGAGCATACATTACGACGAGATATATTTCTAACAATAGCAGATTTCACTTCCTGGTAACATACTGAAGGGTCTTTAAGTTTTATGCGAGTGCTGGTTTTTTAGACTATAGGAAATCTCCGGTACTTTAATATAAAAATGATAGCAAAATTATAGTTCGTTTGGAAATAAAATCTATGTTAAGAGTAAAATGGTAAAAGCTGTATATGAAATCTATGCGGCACTGAGCGGAAAAAAGGGGTTAAAATTTTTAAATCAAATTATTAGTAATGAAAAATATCGTCAATACCAAGAAACTATTAATACCATAAAGCCTGAAGACATCATGTGAGATTGCCAGAGTTAATGAGGTCTCACAACATTAGTACGTCATGATGCTTGCAAAAATAATCTACACTACGTGGCAGCAAGGATGTTGAAGAAAAATATTTTTTAAGCCACGTAAGCCGTATAACATCCAGCAGTTGCTTTTTGACGACTGTGACAAGAGTTTGGTTTGGTTTGGTTTGGTTCAGTTTATTTTATTGTAGCAAAACATGCCAAAACTGTCTGCCTGGATGAGGAATGCCTTCGGATTAATTGAAATTGCTTCGTATCCACCGCCTGGAACTCAACCTAGGTCTAACTACTAGCATTCAATGACTTTATCGCTCGGGTGTCATTGGGCTGGTTCTAACAAAAGAACAGAATTAACCGAAATTTCCTTGGAGTAAAATACACAAAAAGTTTTATAATTATAACAAAAGGTACACTGCGCCAAAAAAAAAGTGACAGTCCTATGTCACCCTCTTTACTGAGCCGATTGACGAAATTCAAATTGCGCTTTTCATATCTCGAAAGCGCGACTTAGGATATATATTAGATTTATATATAGCATTCTCCTAACATAGGTATTTTAACACAAAATCGGACTTTTTCTGAAATAACATAGCAATATTTTCCATATTTCTATTCTACGACTCAAAGTATGCCTAGCTATTAAATTTTGTAATTTTTGGTGAGAAATTTAAAAATTTATCTTGGCGGATTTTTTTTTCAATTTGCTCCAAGAATAATTCAATTCTTACTTTACAGCAACCTATTTTCCTTTCCTTTTTTTTATTGTCCACGAGCGAAAAAAAAATCATCGTTAATACTTTCAAATAATTTTAACAGAGTGCGTAAACCACATTTTAGATATTATAGCGATAAATACACCAAATTTCAAAACCCGCCGAAATGTAAATTCACGTATACCTTAGGAAATTTTGAATAAAAAATTCTAAGTTTTTGCAGGTATACTTAGAAATACAACTAGTTTAAGATGATGGTAAAAATTTCATATATTATAATTCAACATTTTTTTCGAAAAACTTAAAACAATTATTTAAAAATACAAATTTTAAAAATAAATAATAAAAATTTAGCGAATTTTATTTGGAATGAACCTAAATTTCGAAATATGAAAGGAGAAATCAAATAAATTTAGTAGAAAAAGATATATAATAAATATATAACAAATACAATTAACATGGAGTAGCTAAAAATTTAAGAGCTAATTTTTTATAAACTACTCGTGCTATTTCTACAAAAGTTGGCAGTTTGGCAGAATTTGATTCGTAGAATCGAAATACGGAAAACAACTGGCATGTCATTTAAAAAAAGTCCGATTTTGTGTCAAAATATCTATATTAGAACAATACTATATATAAATCTAATACATATCCTAAGTCGCGCTTTCGAGACATGAAAAAAGCAATTTGAATTTTGTCAATCAGCCCAGTAGAAAGGGAGATATAGATCTGTCCCTTTTTTTCCTGTTTATCTCAGCTGTCGTGCTTTCCAAGATAACAGAAGCACCAAATTTTTTTATATGTACAGAAGCACTTAGCTCAGTAAGAAATTAAAAAAGTATAGTAAAAGACTGCGATTTGTTTTATTTAATCCATATCTTACATTCTCTGTCAAAGCAAAATCTCTGCAAATGTCAAATCTATCATCATGCATAATAAACAAGATGTCTCTCACGATATGTCGATGCTGCTATTCGAAGTTAAAGCAAATAATTTTTGAGAATGACATATGCAAAAATGTGATAGTTCTCAGAAGGATTAAATAAAGATTTCACAAGTAACTACTAAAATATTCAGTAATATAAACTCAGAATTAATTTGCGTTAATGTCAAATTGAAACCTTTTCGAAGAAACATTCGGGATCGTTTGCGTTTATTGGCATTTTTGATAATGAGCTTAAAACACTTTAACAACTAAACGAGCGTTATTGCTAACAAATTTTAATACATTCATACATTCGACTTACATAGATACTGTTTAAGTACCTTGTTGAAGATTAAAAATCTTCACTGGCACTTACTTGAAGGGAGCCAGATATTACGGCAACCCTATTAGCTTATTCAGAATGCCTTTAGACGGCAGCAAGGATGGCTGTCTATGAAATCAGGCATATAATATCGGCGCATATTATGTGAAAATTCCAGAATATTTAATTTAAATAGTTGTATATAGTATTTGTAATATAAGTGTAAATCATAAAGACGATGAAGACTTCTCCTCGACCCCGAGATTATATTTACTTTATACCTCTGCATATATGTTAGATATAGTCATATCTAACAAATTATTCGAGGTTAGACCATTCCTCTATAAAAAAACAAGAAACATTATTTATCGAAAATCGCCATCTCGGATTCTATTACAGATAGAAACAAATAGTTGGAGTATATGTCACATCTCTGAGAGATCTAATTAATTTCTACTACACACAGAATACGTACACATAAGAAATTTGCAAATAAGGCCTCAACGCTGTCGTTTTTATGAAAATGATTTTAATTTTGGATATTACCATTTTACATCGGTACGATCAGAGTTTTAAGAATAGTCATGAAAATAACATGTTAGTCATTATTAAAGAAATTACTTTTTATCCACATGTCATGAAATTGCTGGGTAAAAATCTCGTCTATTTACAGTAATTTGAAGGCTTGACCATAAAATCCTAACTAAAGCAGTTCGCATAAAAGTAGAAAGCAAGCACATGGGATAATTACTCGTTTTTAACAAAATATATTTTAGGTAATACAAAAGAAACGAAAATTATTAAAATAACGAAGTAGTTAAAATAAAAAATTTTATTATTTTTAACATAAGACATTGTTTTCTAGCTTGTCATGAAATATTTTCTTATAAATATAAAGAATATAAATAAAATATTTCGAATGTAACTAAGAAAATAATTTGAATAAACTGTAATGCAGCTGCCAGATGTCTTCATGTGTTATCAGTTCTATAGCAAGTAATGATTAATAAAGAATAGCATTTGTTTGGAACAATAAAAAAATTAACCCAAATATCCGCTCAATTAAAGTGAATATTAATCTTATGAGTAGCTAGCAAAATTTTATTAAAATTCAATTTAAATCTATTTAAACCCCCATCTCTGCCAGTTATGGACTTCATAAATTAATTAACATCAAAAATCATAACATGAGATGTTTTTTTCCTGCTTACAAAAACTCATTCTTTTGAGCATCGGACATTTCGTGTAAGGAAAAAAATGCTTTCATCCATAAATAGGGACAATTCTTAGATAGAAATACAATTTTGCTAGAGTGAACATTGGCACCATCAGGCTGCGTTTATTAAACGAAAAAAATCCATATTTCCGCCGTTCGCAGTTCTTAAGATTTCTTACTCTGAATAAAGACCATTAAAGCGAGGTATGCTGAGTTCATCTTTTAATGGAAGAATATTCTTCAGGCATCCGGGGCAGCTGAGCAATTCTGCAGTCACTCAAGTCGTATTTTTTCGGGATCCAATTTTGTCCAAGAATTCATATTTTGCTGAGTTATAGATCAAAGAGAATAGATGAAAAATTTTATGCATTTAAGCTTTTGAATCATGATATCTTCCGAAGCAGTTACCATCATCCATGCATCAAACTAACTTCAATCTAACTGATAGCATTCTTGAAATGTTTCTACAAATTACCTCAATTAATTGCTTCGTATTAATTCAGCAGCATCTAAATTTACGTTCATAATAAGAAAAAAATAAAATTCTTCTATTTTTTTTATACTAACATTAGGTACTTTCTTTAAAACTATTAAGCATTCCACACTTACGCAATAAATCTTTTATTCGCGCCTTATTTACATATCATTGAAATGGTACAACAAAAAATACAAGATAACTATGCGCGCTTCATAAAAATGTTATCGTTCAACTCGGCTTCCATCATAATAATCTCTCGTTGCCACTATGGGAAAAACAAAAATATTTTTAAAAAAAATCAATGCGTTGCGTTTACATTCGGACATCCTGACTTAGTTACGACCTCGGAACACAAGAACTTATACTTAAAAAAATTAAATGTTTAATATTAAAATTTATAGTTCGAAAGCCTTTAACTCTCATATAGACTCACCGTCCTCTTCTGTTCTTTTTCTGTGTCCTAGGTTTAGAAATCAGCGGCATGTTGTTATCATTATCAGCAACACTAGCGTCATCACCATCATCATCGTCCTCCTCTGATTCAGCTTGACACTGCCATGATTTCAATTGGCTCACATAAGCTGTCATACTAAAGAAACGTCCTTTCACATTCTCTTCTAATTGAGTCACTGCATCTACCAAAGGTCCTCGATATTTTGGTTGTGTTTTGGTTGATTCTCCAGTTGATTTAGGTACTTTTCCCATAACTACTATTTCTCCTAGTTCGAATGTTAAAGAATTGCCTTTCTTCTTGTCATAATTTGCCTTACTTTTCGTCTGCATATCTTCAGTTCTCTTTCTAGCTTCATTCTGTAAGATTACTGGATCCTCCCACTCATTTGCGTCTTCGTCTGTAATCATCCTCATCAATCCGTCTTGGAATTTTGGTGAATAACCGTGAAGAATTTCGAAAGGAGTTTTATTTATAGTCTTATTTATTATATTGTTTAAATTCCTTTCGCATTCCTTAATCTTTTTGTTCCAGCCCCTATGATTCGGATTTTACATATTCGTTTTAATTTTAGCCACAATTGTTCGATTTGCTCTTTCTCCATTACCACTTGGATGTTGAGTTGAATTGAGCGTATGACTGACTCCGTTATTTTCGCAGTACTGTCGAAATTCCTTCGCTGTGAAACACGTTCCTCTACCTCTGATAATTTTTTCTGGTAACTCAAAATCATTTACAAAACTCTTCAATGCAGCTAACACATACTTGGTTGCTGTACTTTTCATAGGATATAAACGTGTAAATCTTGTGAAATTATCAATTATTGCAAATAATTCTGTATTTCCTCTTGAGCTTTTTACGAATGGTCCTAAATGATCTACATGTATGATTGCAAAAGATATTCTACCATATCTAATTGGATGCAGTACTCCTTGTTTCTTACCACTGGGCACTTTATTTACTAGGCATTCAAAACACATCGAAATGTGACGCATAACCCATTGTATCATGTCTTTAAACTGGTATGACTCCTTGATTTTGGCAACAGTTCTAACTGCTGAAAAATGTCCCAAAAGATCGTGACATTTTATACTACAATACCTTTTCTCATGGACTTAGATATGACGTATAACAATTTCTCCTTTTCTCGATCTTTGCGAAACAATCGATTATTCTTCAAGACGTAATTTTCAGTTACATACTTCTCTGCATTCGTTCTATCATTTATCTTTTTCTTTAAAATTTCTATTAATTTGCGTTAATTCTGGATCTGAGTGCTGAATCATAAGAATTTGTTTATCTGCCGTTAGCATTAAATAAACTTCCAAGTTGTTCTTAGTTATAGAGTCTAAGGTTTCTTCTGGCTGATCAATTGGCGATCTGCTCGATGCGTACACGTGACTCATTTTTTTTACATTGTCTGTGCTTTATTTTAAGATCGTATTCCTGAATAAGATTACTCCACCTTAAGTTTTCTTCGCGTTTCAATAAACTAAAGCTTGGCAGTCTGTAATTATTGTAAATCGAATTCCAGTCAAGAATTGTCAAAGTCCAAACTATAGCCATTAATCTAATTTGCTTGAATGATAATTCTTTTCTGCTTCTGTTGTTCCTTTACCTACATAATAAACTAAATGCCACTTTTTATCTTCCCGTTTTTGCAACAGCATTTCTACCATTTGCTGCTCGTGTCTGAGTGCACTTTAGTTTCTGCTTCCGGATTATATAACGCTAACACTGGTTCGTTAGTTAAATGGTCTTTTAGGGTACTGAATGCTTCTTGATGATCTTAATTCCAAAGAAATGTTTCATCCTTCCTCGTCAGTCCTGCAGCTTTCTCTGCATATTTCGGTACAAATCTTCTAAAAAAACTTGTAAGACCTAAATATTGTTCAAATTCATGTTCACTGGTTGGTTTAGGAATATGGCTCGTACTTGTCTTGGTCCAGGTTGCATACCATTCGATTTTATTAGAAATCAGAAATACTCAACTTCATCTTTTGCAAATTCCCATTTTGTCAGTTTCAATGTCAGCTTTGCTTCTCTCAATCTATCAAAAACTTTTCATCATTTCTTTCCACGATTTAGCCGGAATTAATATGTCATCCAAATAGCATAATACTTCTTTATTAAGCAATGGACCTGAAACTTGATTCATAAGTCTCTGAAATTCTGAAGGAGCGTTGGATAAGCCAAAGATCATACGTTCAAACTGACCAGTATCATCTGGAGTGATGAAAGCTGTTTTTAGTTGCGCTTCTTCAGTTGAAAACATCTGTAGGTATCTAATGTAGCTAAGTTCAAAGTAGTAAAAGCTTTACATTCGCTAAGACATTTAAAAAGATCATCTATCCTAGGGAGTGGAAATTTATCTTTAACAGTTTGCGAATTCAACTTTCTGTAATCTACAACTAATCATAAATCACCTCGTTTCCTTACGAGTAAAACTAGGCTAGTATACGGAGATCTTGTTTCAGTTACAATTCCATATTTCTTCCATTCATTTATTATCTTCTTTACAGAAGCAGGCTCCTCGGCGTTGGTTTTATACGACTTCATGCAAACAGGCTTACTCCCTTCAATTTCTTTGATATTCATCTTTGTTAAGTTTGTACACCCTAATTCCTCCATATTTACTGCAAAACAATCTCGATACTCATTTATCAAATCTACAACTTCTTGTTTTCTCTCTGGCATAATATTGTTATTAACTTTAATTTCTTCTAAAGTAATCGGTCTCTTAAACTTTTTAATTTCATTTATTATCATCGTTTCCTTTTGATTTGAATTTTCAGTTTTCTGATCTGGACTTGATTCAACTAATTCTGCTACTTCTGCTCTACCGATACACTGATTCTCTTTTAAAATTAATTTTCGATCGCTGTAGTTAGTAACTGGTATCACTGTTTCTCCATGTATTATTTCCAATAATGACCTCAACTCATCTTCTGATCCACTTATTAAAACACAACCATTATTTATTTCATCAGTTTTAGCTTTCACGAAATTAACCGTATTACTTTCGATTTCATTTTTTTAGGTAGCCTTCAGTTTAATTCGCAGAGTGTTGATGTCATTTTGTAACTGCTAAAATGGACAATCATTAACGTAGCATATGTGCAAGGTATTACCTATCTTGGCGTATGCAATATATGGTAAATCAATCCATGTTCGACCAACTAATAAGTCACATGATTGCGCTTCATCTTTTACAGTTAGAACTGGAATGTCCTTTCCTTCCACCTTATCAATCTCTAAATTAACAGTTGCTTTCCAGTTTCTCTAAATTAACAGTTTCCTTTTTTCTGTTTCACGGATAAGCTATTTTTAACATTTATTAAGTCAGAACTCTTAAACGTACACTTTTTAAAAGCATGGTCCCTTTCATTACATTTCCTGCAAAATAATTTCTTTTTTAGGTTGAGGTTTCTTAGGTTGCTATATGTCCAAAATCATTACATTGAAGCATTTCGGCCAATCCTTTTTCATTGCGGATACCAGAATTATATTCTCTTTTCTTTTTGTCTGTTTTATAAAATTTATCTCCCGAATTGTATTTATTATCAAAACTGTTTTTAAAACCCACTTTGAAATTACTATCTCTCTGCACAGAAACGTTAACATTTCTTGGTCTTGAATACTGATTATTATAAAATTCAGAACCAAATTTAGGCTTAAAATTATGCCTAAAAGTTTTATTTTCTATTTGAAGTGCTTTCATCCCTGCCCGAATATTTTCATATTCATCTAGTTCTTCAGCCAACTCTTCAGAATTAATGAATTTAGACCAATCATCAATGAAATGATCTCGTATAGCAGCGGGGACCCTTTTCTTTAATTGGTCCGCAATAATAAGCTGTTTTAAAGAGTCAAAATCTGTTACATTTAATCCAGCAAGACACTCTTCAAAATAATTTCTTAATTCAAACGTGAAGTCTATCCACGTATTACGCAACGTTTTAATATGATCAACGAACTTTGGCCGAAAGTGTTCAGAGCTTAAATTTTCTCAACAGCAGTTGTTTAACGTGCTTATAGTAGTTAGCTTTTCCTTCTGGTTCATGGGCAATTAATTGAGTTATTTCATAAGGTAACAGACCCAACAGCTGAGAAACCCAATTTTGAAGAAACCCAATTCTACTAACATTGTAAGGAACAGAATCATTTATATTGCTCCTTCTGATTCTCGCTTCTACTTTCAACTTTCGAGTTCAAATTTTCTTTCTTTTTCTAAAATTTCCGACTTTTCTCTGTTTAAACGATTATTTATAATTCGATCTAGCATTTGTTTAGTAAATTCTTCGTTATAGTTCTTACTATTCAAAATCATATTCCTTAAGCCCGCAATTTTAATATCAGAAGGAACATCCACGTTAAGTTCTAAGGCAACTTCCTGTAAGTCCCATTTCGGCTTTAGTGTACAATTGGGTGCCTCTTCGAGTAGCGACAAATTTTGTTCAGTTTTGACAATGAAAGCCTATTTCTGGTTACCATGATAGTTTTAACTTTGTTGTAGCTCCTGATTTTCTTTAAGTGAAAATAAATCGATGTGTACACGAACAAAGTTAAGGCATTGCGCAATGCCTAGATTGTGCTATTCAGGGATTTTTTTAAGTGAAAATATATCGATATGTACATGGATACCGAGTTTGTGCAATTTTTTGACTTCTTATTTTTGTTTTGTGTAGCGGCCATTTTGAAATAGTGCTTTCCGGCACCGATCTTGGCGTCAAAAAAGAATCGCCGAAAAAAACAAGGGGCACCCAACTGTAAACTTTTACCCACATTTCTTGCCCTTTGCCAAATAAGCCATCTTCAATTTTCAAATAATAATACAAGAATTATACCAAGTTCTTTCCGTTTAATACTTTGATATAATATAAACAGTTTATAAATGCGCGTACCTTTCTACTTTCGTTTTTGGCGAACTTCCAAATTTTGGCTTAACGTACATTAAGGCAATACGTTATTAAATCCTTGGTAATGATCGTTGTCAATCCCACTTCTGAGATGTTAGGTACTTTCTTTAAAACTATTAAGCATTCTGCACTTACGCAATGAATCTTTTATTCGCGCCTTATTTACATATAATTGAAATGGTACAACTAAAGATAAAAGATTACTATGCGCGCTTCATAAAAATGTTATCGTTCAACTCAGCTTCCATAATAATAATCTGTCTTTGCCACTCGGGGAAAAATAAAAATATTAAAAAAATATCAATGCCTTGCGTTTACACTAACATTGTATGTCTCTGGAAATATTAATTAATCGTGAGATACTATTATCTGAAACAGAAAATTAAATATTGCGAAAAGCACGTTTAAAGAAAAATAAAGAATATTTATTTATTATATCCAATTATTATGTATTATATCCAATGTTAGAAAAAAACAGAAATCTTGAAATTTCTACCATGTTTGAATATTAAATATATTCTGTTTGAAGTCCTTTTGGCATAGCCTTGTTTTATTTTTTAAGATATTGAAGTTTTCAAATAGTTGAGCTCTATTTTCGCTTCGCATTTTTTGCTTTCATATCCAAAATTATATAATCTCACCAAACTTAATCATATATCAGTTTTCTTGCAAGTGTTAAATACCCTGTAGAAACTAGTCCCTAATAGAAAGAATTTAAAGTTTAAGAGGCAATTTCATGAATATTAATTATACAGAAAATGATATGTAACAAAATATAACCCTTCAGTATTGCACCTTAACAAATAATGCGAGGAAATGTTTGCTATATAACGTTGTTACCTGGCTAACCTCAGTAATTTTCAAACGAACTTTCTTTCTTTTCGCCATCGACGGAACAGCTGGCCCACTGGGTTAGGTGCTTTTCAGCCTGTTGGATTCTGTCGATGGAATTTAAAATATATATATATATATAAAAAGAGCTTAGTAGTGTGTCCTCCTGCAACTGACCACGCTAAACAAGGAACATTGAAATAAGGACCAGAGCACGGAAAGAAGGTGAATGATGGGGACTGCTGAGACTAAGGGGAACACTTATTATGGTACATGTTAGGCAGACAGTTATACAGTTACGGTACATGTTGGGCATACACTATTATGGTACATGTTAGGCATACAGTTATATTAAGGATATGCTATATAATCAGGTACAGATGCAAAGATGAACAAATACATTGTACATATTAGGCATACACTGTTATGGTACTTGGTAGGCATACAGTTATATTAAGGATATGCTGTGTAATCAGGTACAGATGTAAAGATGAACAAATACATTACCAATTGTGGAATACGTTAAAAGAGTTATGAATTAATCATAAAATGAACATACTTGAAAATAAAACAAGGAAAATAATAATAAGACATTAAGTACATTAATATACTGCTCAAAACAATTAAAGGATATTGCGGTTTTAGGTGGATTTTGTGGCTGGGAAACTTTTTAGCTGATTGATGCATGGTCGACAGACGTAGTAGGCTATATGAGAATAAATTACACATGTTTGGAAGAAAAAAATGCATTTTATTGCGCATTTGTGTGTACAAAAGGAAAAAAACACAATTTGTGCATATGAGAAAAAAGAATAAGAAAAGGTGTTTTCTTCAAAGGAAATCATTTTCAGTAGGGGGTATGGTTTCCACGGACGGCCAGCAACGTTGAACACCTTTGAGGCATGGAGTCAATGAGGCTATTAATCACGAGTTGGGGTATTCTGTCCCACTCTTCCAGAAGAGCTCTTTCCAGTTCTTGGAGAATTTGTGGGGGTGGTTGGCGGCCAGCAACTTGTCTTCCTAGAGCATCCCAAACGTGCTCTATTGGATTCATGTCTGGAGAACACGTTGGCCATTCCATTCGTACGATTCCTTCCTCGAAAAGGAAATCCTCCACCAGGTTAGCACGATGTAGCCTGCAGTTATCGTCCATTAAAATGAAGTCATCTCCGATTGCTGCAGCGTAAGGGACTACAATAGGTCTGAGGATCTCATCCCTATATCGGCGACCAGTCAGAGGTCCATCTCGAATGATGTAGAGGTCTGTGCGCCCGTCAATGGAGATGCCACCATACACCAACACTCCCCCACCGCCAAATCTGACACTTTCGTGCACGAACGCAGGATTATTCCTACTGCCGCGGTCCCTCCAGACGAAAATACGCCTATTATCAGGATGAACAGAAAAACGGGACTCGTCAGAAAAAAGAACATTGCTCCATTCATTTCTCCTCCAGTTCACATGCTCTGTTGCCCACTCCCTGCGGTCGCGACGATGCCTTGATGTTAGTCTAACACATACCATCGGTCGGCGAGCATACAGACCTACACCATGGAGCCGGTTTCGGACAGTCTGAGTTGAAACCGTCCTACCAGTAGCCGAGCGAAGGTGTTGTTGGAGAAGAGTAGCATTCATATTTCGGTGTCTTCGAGCCGTTAACACTAAATAACGATCTTCATTGGGCGTTGTTGCCCGTCTACGACCTTGCACTGGTCTTCGGCCTACACTTCCAGTTTCCAAGAAACGGTTCCAGATCCTGGAAATCACACTTTGTGACACTCCAATGGTTTGCGCTACTTCGGCTTGAGTTTGGCCCCCTTCTAACCTACCAACAACTCTCCAAGCTTCTTAATCGGTTAAATGACTTCGCTGAGACATCGTACTCATCGAAACAAAGCAGTCACTTAATGCCGATCATCCTTGTCTTCATTGTCTTTCATTCAGTTGAAAGTCAAATTTCATTCGCTGCCACTGAAGCGACGTTTTTGACGTCGAACTCAAAATTAGCATACTCCACAGTTTGAAAATCAGAAAAATTTGCATTTGTGATTCTCTTCTTCCATTTTTGGCAAAAAAAAAATCCCTTATATCTTTATTTTATATAAAACTTACAATATCCTTTAATTGTTTTGAGCAGTGTATATGTACAGAGCGGGCTGCTGACGGCACGGTGTCCAAGGAAAGAAGTCACTCCAGGCTGTCAGCAATGCTTTTAGCAATGGTAATGCAGTCTCTAATGCGGCTGAGCGCATATTTATTCTTAATTATGTTCAAAGGGACTATAATATTTGAGTGAATATAGCAAAAACCTTAATTAATAAAGCTGCAAAAATTATTCGTTAATATCGAAAATCATGGTCAAGCACGTCCATACAGAATATCGTTTTGCTTCAAATAGGCAACAAAGGAACATGATTGATATTAAAGCATCTGTGAAGCTACTGGCTAGGATTTGTATAAAACTACTCTTCACAGGACTAGAAGCGTAGTTTATTCGGTGGTAGATTCAGGCTCTGTAGGGACCATATGGTACTGCCTTATCTGCCCCTTGGTTGCGGCGGCGATTTTGAAAGTTGTCTTTGGAGGTTTGGCTTTCCTTGGTCGACGCTTGGACTACGTTTTACTATGTTCTTCTGCTTGTTGGTGAATGCTTTGCCATCCATCTATGACTTGTGTGCACTTACTCTGACTGTGAGAATCATATGATTTTCCTGCGTTGACCGGGGGTTATGCCTCCTTGGATAGTCTCCAGTGTTTGGGGCGATTAACTCTGTATGGCAATTCTAAATTCTAAACTGGGTCTGGGTGCCCCTTCCTCCTGGTGCACGGAGTAAATAAATTCCGACAGGAAAGACCTAATATCAGGGTAGCTCACACGTCAACTATGTGTCTACATGTTATTCTACAAATGCATAAATGACTGACTACATTCGCTAGCGTTATAAGAAAGAATCAAAAATGTCTCAGAAGCAGAATGGTATCATTATTTTTCTATGTATTTATGCGTAGAATAAATGCGGGATCAGACTTAGGACCTCTCTGATTTTCTGAGAGTGGTTTGGTCCAAACTACATTTATATTTCTTCTCAGCTCCAGAAAAGTTAATGTGCGTAGAATCCAGCATATTCTTTAGTTACTCTAAAGGTCATATTAGAGAGGATTTAATTAGCATTTAATAAAATTCATGTAAATCTCTTCCTCAATGATTAATCTTGTTTATAATCCAATCATATGCCTATTGTCTTCATTAATTGTTACACATTTCCTTCGTTATCTCAAGATGGGTAGTTAAGACGATCATAACTAGACGATCTACCTTAACGTTCTTGGGTTTCCGGACCTTAATATTACTGAGCTACTACTATAATAGTTCAAAGAGGGCCAAGCAGAAAACTCGATATCCGTTTCCTTCACCACTCGAATGATAGGAAGACATTTTAATACAGGAATGAAAGAGTGAAGACTTTATATTAAGCTCCATAATCTATACTTATCTGTCAGCGTTAAACTTCTACTTTTGAATGCTATTAGTGAATTAGTTATTTATTAAATCTACTTTTTCTTTCACTCATATACTTTTTAAATTAATTTTTCTGCCTCGTATTGCTTACTTCTCAAACATTCTAATGTCTGTTCAGAAGTTTAAAAGGCGTTTTCCTCAACATTGACTGAAATTTATGGTATCTAGACATCAATGATAAATAAAGGAAACTTCAGCGGAGTCGAATGAACTTCTACATGTAATATTTTAATTAAATATCTAATGCTACTGTTTAGAGATGAAAGTTTCTAAGATAGTAGAAATGAAGTGGATTCACAACAGCGGCTGACACTACATTAGATTAAAATCCAGGTTAAACTGTTTTACGTTCATTTGCAAACCTAACATTTGGAGTACAAGTGCAAAATTCCTTTTTACTACAAAACCAATTTTAATAAACATTTCATTATAAATATACTTTAGATGCAAAATCTTAGGAGAGTTATTACACTGCAATACTAATTTTAACAATTATGAACTATATTCATGTAGAGTTTAAAAACTCTTTTTCGTTAAATTCCCATTTAATAGAATACTAACGCTGTTCTTAAAAATTATGCTGACGAAAACTTCGCAACATATTCGTTATCTCAGCAACAGAAGTTTCGGTCAAAACCCATTGTTATTCAAAACTCCGACAGATATCCTATGTAATTGAATTTTCCGACATTCTTGACATTTTACTAGGCTTTATTCTATACATACTTTCAGCGCCACACATGAGAATATATTCCAGTAAAAATTATTCATTGAGATTCAAAAAACGTTCACTTGCTGAAACAAATTCCAAATTCGAAAAATTCTATTCTATTTTTGCTTTATAACATAAAAAGGATAGAAGATAAGTAAATAAAAATAGGGGAAAAGACGAAATATGTCACATTGTGTCGATATGGGAGGTATTCTTTGGAATATACATTCTTGAAAATGGTGCTTCGAATTCAGAAATTTCCTGATGGTGATATACATATGAATATCATCAACTCCTTGAAATCAGAAAAAATACCGTTCTATTTTTAGTATGAAAGCATTGTCTATGTGCAGCAGCTTTGAAGCTTAAAACGGAGCGTGTGCTTTTGAAAAGGAAAAAAATATAAAAGTTTAAAAGGAAATATTTCAAATCGTTTGAAGCGAGAATTTAGCCTTTAAAGGAAACTTAAAGTAAAAACATTCAACTGTTTTACAACCAAGCATTTTTAGGGACTATAAGGATATATAGGAATTTAAAAGTTATCTCTTTAGAACACCGTGGAATCTTAGAGATGACGATAAACAATTATTTTTACTAATATGCATATTACCCGGCTTGTAACTGAATGTTCTCATTCACATTCAAAGTAAAGGATGTTTAGCTTATATATGATTATCAGAATTTTGTGTTCTTAATAGAATTGATACAGAAGCAGAGGTATTTGAAACTGAAGTATTGTGCTTAAATTTTTGATATTTTTTAGGTTATATACCTGATTGGGTTTACTTTAAAATTATCGTAATACCCGCAAATAAAAATAAATATTAAATACATGAATGTGGGACACGTTTATTCTTTAAAGGGTCATATTTCTCGTGTTTATATTAAATTCACGCAGTAAATTTTAAGATTTCGTAAATTCTAAATAAATAAAGTTAATTCTAACATATTTTAAAAATAAATGAATACTATTAATGAATTATTTTAAATGCGCAGTTCAGTATTCATGTTCATTAAAATACTGGAGTTCTTCAGTTAATGATATAAAACATTTAATTTTTTATGTATGAGATATTATTCGCTTGCATACATTTTAAACAAAATTATACAGTAATATAATGGGTATAAGTATATGGGTTTGAATTCCAGTCAAAAGTGTTAACTCTGTGCTCGTTTTTTTTAGGTTCTCCCGTGTTCGAAATATATGTACCAGTTTTCCTCAGTAAATCCTCCATGAAAGCATTACCTTAATTACACAAATGGCTTTTGTGTATTTTACTATATTTAATTAATTAGTCATTCTATATCGCATTAATTAATCTACTCGTTAAGGGAACTTTTTAATTAGGAATAAAATGTTCATTATTGTTGAAAAATATATTCCTATTATATCCTTCTGTGGCTAAACCTTTTAAAACGCAACTTTGAAATTACCTAATGAAGATTAAAAATAGTGTTATTAACAGCATCAACAAGCTAAGAATCATTTTAAATTTTAATGACCATTTAAGGCTATACTAACTTCATATTTCTGATGTGTTTACTGGACTAATACGAACATTACATATACTATACTAACATGGATTTATACCGATATATATTATTCCAATACGGATTGCGTAATATTTACTAATATGAACATTCATATTATTTAATAGGAAAAACAAATAAATAGTGAAGGAAGAGAGAGTTTGGGAAGGAGGACAGAGTATATCTAAAATTTACAATACGGTTTGCATAAAGTGTCAGCTCATCAAGAAAATAAAAGTTTTGCGTCCGATTTTATGGTCAGCTGATGGTTATGGAAATAGTTTATCGGCAGTTTCCGAGACATATATCGGCACATTCAAGACCATCGACATCAACTAACAGAGAGTGGTATAACGCTCTAAATATTACATTACATCATTTGGAAAAAAATGATGAGAGAGATAGGTTGGTATATTTTAATCGAAAATGAGACTTAATTAATTAATTTTAATCGAAAATGAGACAACTAATCTTTATTATAATAAATCATTACCCAAAGGCAAAAATGCCTCCTCATTATTGAATGTTTTAAATAATAAGAATAGGCAAGAATAATAATTTACAGTAACTTCCAATCTTGAATTTAGAATAATATCCTAAATAAAAAGATATAATAACATTTTTTTTGTTTTACATAAGCCTTTGTAATTTGTGCGAGTTCAATGAAAGCTAATTCCAACACTAAAGGTACTCATGTCTCATATATACGTACAGCAGAAGAGCGTTAATTAAATTAAAGATGTTATTTTTAATTTATGCACATTTATAATTCCGTTACTTTGATGCATATTATATTTTGATCTTTTTATTTGGAAACATTTGTAAGGTTACATTTTTAAATTTACCAGTTATTATGATTTCGGGCTTTACTATAACGTCTCCTTTCCGTATTCCTCGCAAAAATGCAAATGAGTTAGGCAGTATTTAAACGGAGGTTTTGGTATTTTAAGACAGCATGTTTCTGTTTTCGCGTATACACTACATGGTTGTTTCCTGCCAGTTCTGATAGTCGTAATTATTCGGCTTTGCGTTCTATCGTTGCCGACAGTTTGATTTTGGAGCTCCTGTAGAGTTACTGATCCAGCTTCTAGCAATATTTAAGTGTGTAGTCTTTGACTACTATTCCACGCTGAACTTAGATTTGACTGTTCTATTTGGTTGCAGTCACAACGAGCTGTGGCTGATAGTGTTGCTATTTTTAATAAAAAAGATATTTAAACCTTCGTATGAATCCATAGTTACTTCAGACTTAGCGATAATTCGTAGAAACATTAGGTTATTCCAAAGCAGAAGTCATGAAAAATGAGTAATGTCCTCGAAGAGAATCAAACCTCGTACCTCTCGAATACGCGCCGAGTGCGCTGACCATTACACCACGAAAGCATGCTAAGAAGGCGGGAAAAATACCTTATAAATTCGCTTTACGTCAGTTAGGATTTTTGGGCTAGTTAACACCAGTAGATCAAGTACAACCTGACACATTTATAATCAAGGATTTTCCTTATTATATTTTGAAATTTCAATACTTGAATTTTTTAAACTGACTAATAGAAATTCACAGTTGCAGGTATTTTTTTCTATAAAATGATGCTAATTCATCATGTTCCGAAACTTACAACCGTATTCTTATTTGAACATAACACATTAATTTAAAAGATGTTAATACAATGTACATATATTTGATTCGGTAAGCATTATGAATGTACCGATTAAAATAAATATGTGAATTTTTACACAATCAAAATTTTTGTGGATCTAAATATCACTTATTGCACCGAAATTTAATTGTGGGAATTAGTCATCGTATTTTTTTATCTATCTGCAAAAAATACATTCATTTTCCTTGAAACAATATAAGATGTTCTCCCTTTTACTGTTTTTAGATGATTAGATAAGACACATAGATTTATGATAGTCATAGCAATGATTTCAATGATGTCATAGCAAATATTTTTCCTAATCTTTAATAAGCACTCAGTACGAACGCTTTTCTTTAATGTGTGCAGAAATTGTGAGCTTTTAAAAGCTGCCGTGATATCAAATATTCGGATTCAGTTGCTGACAGTGAAAGCGCTTTTTATTAATAGATGTCATGATTATAAATTCCTCACTCTAATTCCAGAATTAAATCCTTAACTCTAATATCATTTCTCCTTTTGAAGTTTCATAAATGTGAGCAATTGCTTAAGTCCTTTATTTATCGATTTAAGCCAACGATATTTCGAGGGTTTTCTGCAATTTTATATCTTCATATAATTCCTTAAAATTACAAAAAAGTTATTACATTTTAACATTTTAAAGGTAAGATATCTTTTTTCTAAAATACGATTAGCTAAATTTAATGAAAATGATGTATTAACACCGAGAGATAATATGATTGACATTCTGCTCTAGAATGTTAATTGTGTTAAACTGGAGTTTATTTTAAACTTATATTTTATGATCTTTTTGTTCTTCTAGATATTTTTTACCGTTTGAAGTATTTAAATACAATGCAATTAAAGGAATATTTTAACTCAGAAATCATCGGAACTTCTTACAGGAAAACAACGCTAATAATTATATTACTAAAATATTTTTATTTATCCGAAACCTTTAAAACCATGAATTTTATATATATAGTTTCATGTAGAAATATTAAAAAAAGGAGGGCGGCTAATGCACAATATTGTTATTTACTGATCTCTATATTTGCATTAGAAAAATATTGGAATTTTTTTTAATAACGAATTCAGATTTTAGTGTAACTAAGATATTAGATAATTAATGGATTCAAATCTAGTAATTTAATGAAATACTTCTCCCGTGATTTTACCATCAAACTTAAAAATGCAAATACGAAATTGTACTAATAAGATAAATCAAGCGTAAAATATCTCATAATCTTAAGTAAATAACAGGAAATTAGAATCATTTCCCAAATATATTTAATATTTACGGATTATATCTCATTTATATGATATTAACCTTAGATTTGCAACAGTAATCAACATATTTTTATTTGTAACACCCAAAAAGCTTTACATCAAATTCACAACACGTATGACATTACATTTGTAGCGATCACGTGGTTCGGTGAAGCCTCAGTAGTTGCTTGCTCGTGTCGACATCTATTATCGCCCGTGAGAAGTGCTGCATCGCATGAGCGGGATTCGATCGCGGGTTCATTTACGGTGAGTCGAATTCTTTACTGCTAGCCCAAAAGAACTCCGTTGCGCTAGATCCAAGAATTCCAACATGTTTGCGAGAGCTGAGTTGTTCTCGAGATCGCTACACACTCCTCGCGCAGGCATCTATGATGCGATAGAGGAGAAACCGCGATTTATTGGCCTGTGTGTCGTCGTTAGGTTGTGGGGCGGAGCGTGTGACGTAGTTCGTCATTTGTCCTCAGTGGAGGGAGGAATCTGTATATCACGTCCGGGTCACCAATGTAGCGATCACGTGGCTCTGTGAAGCCTCGGTAGTTGCTTGCTCGTGTCGCCGTCTATTATCACCAGTGAGACGTGCTGCATCGCATGAGCAGGATTCGATCGTGGGTCCATTTACTGCGAGTCGAAATCTTTACCGCTAGCCCAAAAGAGCTCCGTTGCGCTAGGTTCAAGAATTCCAACTCTCAAATTTTCAAGCGTTGAGTTGTTCTCGATATCGCTACACATTACTTTCACTGCAGTTCATTCTGTGGCAATATATGAATTAAGGTTCCTTGTCATCTTTATTATACGCGGCTTAAGTGTCTGTTTGTCGCCGATAGTTTATTGGTTGCTTGCGTAACTGTACAATCCAACGGGGTGAAGTAGCCACGGCATTGAAATAGTAAAATAAATTTTATCACAATAGTTATCATTGTTTTAATTAAATTATCATGGTATTTGAATATTTTTAATTCATACAATTGTTGCTTATTATGCATTTAACTATATTTACATACGAATTACCTAGAAGCTTGCAAACGTTGAGAAATTAAAGGAGACGAAACCAACTAACAAGTTGTGCGTAGTACATCTCATCAAGTAAGTTTACCCAAACTCTTATGCTAAATATCCTTTCGCGTAAAGAGTTTAAAATTTTGCCCGATTTTATTCCGACATTGTATTTTAAACTGAATTTGCAGCCGAACGCAAATTGAGCGTGTCAGGGGGGAAGGTGAACATTTCTTTGCATTAGCAATCATCTGTTTTTGAAACAATTTAAGGCTGAACTTAAATGGAGCGTGTCAGGGGGAAGGTGAACATTTGTTTGCATTGGCAATCATCTGTTTTACATAAAAACTACGTCTTCACGTAATTTCTTTTAAGAATGCCTCCTAGAAAATGCAGCATTGAAGGGGAGAGAAAAGGAGCTAAAGCTGCATAAAAACGGCTTTCTCGACAAAAAGAAACCACTGAGCAAAGAAAAAAATGTACCGCCAGTGGTTTCCTTCATTGCGCTCTACTTTAAGCAATTAAACAAGAAGAAAGGGAAAACCCCGTGGGGCAGTAAGCAAAGGGGCGTCCTCGCCGCCTGCCCTGGGTAATTCAGTTTGAATTAGCAGACACCTTTGCACAAATCATTTTAATTCCAATTTATAATATCTAGAACAGTGGTCATATCGTATGACCTCCGAGTTTCCTAGTTACACTATAACAAAATTACTCCTACAAGAAATTCGCTGTATTTCTCGAAAGAGTTAAGTAAATTTTAAAAGGTATCAGGTTACATGAATAGCCACGAACGTACGAATGATGGAATGAGATGGAGAATTGTCGGTAGACTGTAGGCAGGCCAACCATTAGCGCAGGTGGCTACAGAGCTCACTGTAATGCCTAGTGTCGCTTGCAATCTCTGAAAACAGTTTCTGGACACTAGATCCATAGCGAGAAGACCTTTTCAAGGTCGACCAAGATCCACAATGAAGAATGAAGATCGCTATTTGGCTTTTTCAGCGCGGCGAAAAGGACTGCTACAGGTTCATAGCTCTCTAGTGAGCGGTATGCTGGCATTGGAGCCCGAGTTTCACCGTTTAGGGTTACCCAAATGCTTCATGAGATAAAGCTGTATGCCGGAAGCTACGCTGTTTACGTCCCTCTTACTATAGTACACAAGAGAGCCCTTTAACGTGGTGCAGACAGCATGCCCTTGGATCAGAATCCAAAGGAGCACCGAGCTTTTTACAGATGATTCGAGATTCAGTCTGGACATTGATTCTCGGCGTACCTGCATCTGGAGACAGCTGGAACACGATACCATCTCTCCCTCATCAGCGAAAAAAGGTCCTTACCGTGTTTGAGGGGTTAAAGTTTGATTAGACATTATGTTGGAGGCTGCAGTTTCCTGCAGGTGTTTGACCAAGGTTCCCTGATTGCTATGTGTTATAGAAAGGTATCTTAGAGTCCTATGTTCGACTTTTCAGATTCAGCCTGAGTTCCTGTTAACGGAAGACAGTGCTCTTCCATATAGGGTTCAGCTGGTCAAACTTACTCGGAAAGTTGGGTTATTCGCCTCATGAATTGGCCAGCCAGATCTCCTGACATATAGGAATATCTATATAGAATATCTCGGACGCTCTTGGGAGGACCATTTCATTTCACCATAGCCCATACTAGACCCATTTTCAGTTAGATAACCCTACGGGGATTTGGGATATCTTGGCACTACCAGTTTTATTGATAATCATACGTGCATAAAATAGCTTTTGAATGATATATCTCTTTTTCTGCTATAAATGTATATTCATACGCTATTTCATTAAAATCTATCAATTAATTTTTCAGAAATTTGGTGTCATCTCACATCGAATGTTTCTTTTTTTCTGAAGAATTAGATAAAAGAGGACACAGAAAAATCATCATATATATTATTTCTGTAGTTAAATTCCTTTTTTTACCTATGCAAGGAAACATGACGAATTCTGTTTCGAAGAATCTCGAAAAAAATGAACATAACCATGAAATATATATATGAAATAGATGGTACTGAACATAATGAATACTAAAGAATTTCGCTACGAATCACAGATTCAGCTAGGCAAGAACTGCCTCTGAAAAGCTTCTGTTTGTCTTTAAAAATGTGTAAGGGAATGATTTTTTGAAAAATGGATGTTATAAAAATTCTTAAAATTTATTAATTTTATATATCATGACTTAAATACTAGTATCAAAGGCTAAATTTATTGCTTAGTTTGATAATAAGCAACACACAGATTAAATCAGAAAGTTAAGTATTTAATCTTTGCTGAATGGTAACACACTGGCTCTTAGAGGACAAAATTATTTTATTTCGAGCAGTGGAAAACCATTAGTTTTAAATCGCTGCCCTAATTAAGCAAAAATTCATTAAACTCGCACAAATCGTAAACTAAATTACCTTAAATTCGAAATTCAAGAGTCAGACTTTAAGGTGCAGGTATTCTGGCGGAGGACTATGTGCCTTCAGAATTTGGTAACTAGTGTCCCCCCCCCGCTTTTCCATAATGCGAGGAATGATCGTACAAACTTATACACAGATTTTTTATCATTAATAACAGAGATAAAGAATAACTTATTTTTCACTTATATCTAATTTTTCTTTGTAAATTTATAAAATAACTTAATAACGAAAAAAGCACTAGATTTAAATAATATTTTGATTTGGTATATTTGAACACAACTTATTTGTTTAACGTTTCAGCGATTAAAACCACTTTTCTGTTTATTATACACCTTACAATTATTTTGCCTATTACTTTTTGCACATATAGTTTAGAGGAATACTTAACATGTGAAAATTGAATACGGAATATTTACAAAATTTTAGCACTACTGCTCCTCTTTTACTTTTAAATGCAACAGATTTTATTTTCAGAAAATTTTCCAACCTTTTTCCGGTTTCACCGGAATATGCATGAAATATGAAGACAGCTGCCAAAAAGGAATTTTAAGTTTTGCATTTGCCTTTTTTTTAAGAATAGACTTGTCAATAGATTATTTAATATTTTTGCTTCTAGTGTTTAAAAATAGTTTATCCAAAGCCCAGTTACAACACTTTTATAGCATTTCAAAGTTTAATTTGCTGTTTTACGCCAAGATTTGAATAGATATTGTGAATAAAGGAGGAAAAGCGAATGATAGAAATTGTACGATACTTTAAAAAATTTTTTTCTTTATTATACCAAATAATATACTACGATTAAATTAGGAATTCATATTTGACGCTCATTTCTCATAAAATGGCTCTTTCAGTATCTTAGAATTTGGCTAAACAAATGCAGTATTTCGATTAACAGTAAATATTTTTGTATATCATGATTACTTGAACTGTAGTCTTTTTATTCAAAATATCAAAAACGTTTTCTCAAGAGTAAGTTGAATTTAGTATGTCAATGTTAGGCGTCTTTCTGATACGCTTCAAAGTATACTTAACATTTAAAATGTTATGCATACGCAAAAGGAAAGATAACCTGCTACATAATAATAATTTGACCGAGGTTTATAATTCATTAACTTTTTGTGGTTATATCTATGTATTTTTTCCTTTTTCAAATATAAATGTATGTATCGCACTAATGGAATATTAAATACATAGCAATGTAAAATCATTAAGATGAAAATCTATGAGTATTTGAAGTTACTTTTGTTTAAAGAAAATATACCCATAAACAAAATCAAAATCCTTATTGAAATAAAAAAAGAGTAGGAAGAAAAAATATAAATATCAGGAAATAAAATTATTTTTCTGTTTAAAGGCTAATATTTGAAACGGGAATTTATCTTCTGAAATATCTTCGACCTACACAGAATTCACACATAGAATTATACATTTTAAATAAATTAAATTGTTTAAAAAAATTCAGTACAGAAATATATAATTGCAATTACATTCTACTGATAAATTTTTAACGTAATAATTTTATATTTTTATTTATATAAAAAAGCTACAGCATTATTTTACACATTCATTTTAAAATAAAGAAGAAATAATTAATTATATTGAGAAATCAAATATTATTCAGGTATAAATGTGAAATTTTAGAAGCGTTAGAATTTTGAAAATATATAAAGAAATGAACTTTACCTATTCTTTCAGTTACCAAAAACAGTTTCTTCACTTGAAAGAAATGCACCAGCAATGGATAGGTACGAGTCTAACTTCAACTAAGGTTTTAAAATTGATGCAAATATTTCACCAGAAACGTATTTCAACTCTTTTTCTTCTTAATAAATCAGATATCAACTTCCGTTAAAAGTGAAGCCGGTTGTAAATTTCATTACAGAAATATTAGTTTTAATTTCAGCACAGAAAGATGTTTTTTTTTCTGCTGTTAGCACAGATTTATATGGCACAGACTTTTTTTTAATAATGCATAACTTCTGTTGGCGATTAAAATAAGTTATTGCAGAAGCGTTTTACATATTTTTGAATTTCCAGTGAGCAAAATGCAATTATATGCATATATTCTTCAACGTAATTTAAGAAAAAATTCTTATGTGTCACCTAAACAAAGGAGCGCGCCAAATGGCTTGTTCATTCTGTCGTTTTCGATTATGTCATACAAAACATCGCGCGTTCACCTCATGGGGTGCGTTGACCATCCTATCAGCAAAATGTCACATCACTAATCAATGTTACATTCCGTTGCTCTAGACTTTATAAATAGTTTTTAATGGAGTAAATTCAAAATTATATTCACTGGAAATAATGCTTTAGTATGAGGAAAATTTTGCATTTTTATTCTTGCTGCAGAAAATAGTAATTTTTTCTAAAAACAAGACTGAATGAAGAGCGAATTTTCTGTCTTTAATGTAGAAGAGTGCGATAGAGTGTATGAAGAGGAAAAGGTCCGCGGGCCTCACCTGAAGACCCGATGACGTCATGACAGAATGCGCATGCTTCGAATCTTGAATCGTTCGAAAGGGGTGGGAATTCATATTCACGTCGTATGCTTACATCCACTAGACAATATATAACAATGTAGGAATTATTTTTGATTGCCTGTTTGGATCCAAAAGAAACTTCCGGTTCCTATAAAGGCTTGCAAATAAATATGAAATTAGCAAAAGAATTATTAAGGAAATCCATAAAGTCGCGTCAGCTGACACTGAGAAAAACAAAATGGATAGCATTTAATTTTTCAGATTTCCTAATTTGATTTCCGTTTAACAAAAAATTAGCTCTAAATAGCTTTCTCATATGGCATTTCTATAACTAAAATTCCATTTCTTCAGTGTTAAAAGCTGCTTGTGAATCAAATTTTCTGCAAAAAGTAAATTAAGAGTTTTGTTTGTTTGAGAATTTTAGTAGGAAAACAGGACACCCTTTAAAACAGACTTGAAAATTTATTTGATAAAAAGAGAAAGAAAACTGTTCTTTGTTTCCATATTCTGTGAATAGTATATTATTTTAACTTTACATATAGTTACTGTTAAATTACATTTACACTTACAGAATTTGACGAAAGTAATATTTGTTTAAAATATTAATAGTTACACGATAACGCCCATTTTTTCGAAATATTAATTAATAAACTAGTAAATTTTTAAATTTTAGAAATATTTTTTTTATTTCATGTGTGTCTTATATAATGACACGGAATATTTCACTAAGCTCTTTTTTACATTTCTAAGATAATATACTTATATTTATTATTTACATTATTAATTATATTAATAATATGCGTATTTATATCCCTGATTCAACGTTAATGTAAGCAAATAAAAAAAATTCTCTTTAACCTAATACCACACGTCAACCTCGCATCATGAAACGCGCAAGAAACAAATCTGAGTTTACATTTAAGTTTTATTTTAAGTATACATATGAGTTTATATTTAAGTTATACATATTTAGGTTTCTCTGAGTTAAGCTGATTATTGGCTGGAAACAAATTTGTTAAATATAGGTTTTTTTTATGGTATGGCGAATTTTCTGATATATTTCTTCGCCAATAGCAAAATTTTCTGATGAAATTTAAAAATTTTATTTAATCTCTAAAACACAGCTGCATTGCCAAGTATAGCTGTGCATTTTCAGTTTCTTACTCACATCGATATATTAGTCAAAGTTTTTTGATATCATGTGCTTCTAAATAAAGAATTTTTAGCAATTTTGCTTCTTGCTTGTGCTTCTAAATAAGAGAAAGCATTTTCAGCAATTTTGCTTCTTGCTTTGCTTCCAGTATTTTAAATATTTTATCGGAAACGTTTCCTCAGTTTTTCAGTAAACCTTTAATCTATACTTGAATGAACTTCAGGTTGATTATCAAAGTTGAAAAATTAATGAAATAATAAAGTAGACTTTTAATTCAAAATTATGTCTTTATTTTGCAGTGTAAATACGTGAAATATGGTCTGGAAGTTGTTTCAAGACTTTACAGCAAGACATTTAAAATTAACAGACTTTACGTAAGAAGATTTACTTAACCGAAGAACTGACTGCAAAAGTTTAAGATTTAAAAGAATATTCGTTAGAAATTGGGCTGACAAAATATTAGAAAACATTCTCGCCTCATCAGTTCTGAAAAGGAATTGCATAATACAACTGAAAATGAATTCGCACATGTTTCGTGAAATAAACTGATAATTTGAAAAGAAAATACGCAATCACATATCACGAGACTGATTTGACTGATACAAATTCTGATTTGGCTGCGCATAAGCTCCCACCGGTTTCATATTTTAAATAGCAAAGAGTTTTAAATAATGTTTCACTTCTTGTTGACAGTCTGAAAACCAAATCTAATTTCTAGTTCAACAAATAAGAAAAGTCTGTAATACGAAATTTTGAAAAATATTGAGCATGTGTAAAATCTGTTTTTCTTAAATTAATACTAACATAATCAATCGTAACCAAATATTTGCTCCTATATTTTCTTTTATTAAAGATTACATTTTATCGAGCTTTTGAATAACACATAATTTATTTATTTTTTAATTAAGAAATAAGAAAAGTTAAGTTTATAATATATAAATAATCTATGCTTTGCAACGAATGCCATAACTTAATTTTCTTCTATATTATATTCCCGCAATATTTAGGTTCAGCTGCAAGAATTCACTGCTCGTTTAGCTGCAAGAATACGTAAGATATATTTTAATTTTATAACAGGTATTTGAACTTAATGCTTCTTTCCTATCTGTTCTAGCTTCAACTTACAACTCTCTACCAGAATGAGTTTTTAGAATCACGTTAAATGCAAGTGAGAAAGAGAATAGTATTCAAGTCAAGTTCTTACATTTTGAATTTAAGCCGAAGTGGAAGCTTTGCTGTACGCCCTAAGAAAGGGGCCGACTGTGAATCTTATATTGAGCGAATAAAGGGTAATTAACCCTTCTGGAGTTTACGTTTCTGTTCTTTGAGGAACCCTACAAATATATTATGTTGATTACTGCAAAACTGTTACGAATTCCAAAGAATATAAAACATTCGGTTGCTCAATTTTATCCAAAATCTTTATAGAAATTCAGAAAGCTTCAGTACGGAAAATAGAAATTTTTTGTATGTTTTTATATAAGAATAAAACATGAAAAATTAGTCATATGACTATTTTTTTAACATAAGAGTTTTAACATAAATGACTCGTATTCACATTCCTCGTGGAAAAACACACAAAAACTGCCTTGCAGCCAGTTCTTTTGTCTTGATTTGGACCCCGTTCCAATAACATGTCGTCAGCGATTTACCGCTCTGTTGTTGGTGGTCCTAAGCTTTCGGTTATACACATTAACTGTTTCATTAGCATGATAATGGAAATATTATACGTAGCTTTAATAAATTAATTTGACGATCTCGGTCAGCTTGTGGAATACACATCGAGATGATTATCATAACTACAAATACCGATACTGATGTTTATTTAAATTCTGGGAAATACTGATTACTTTTTAACATTTTACTGCACAAGAAGTGGTAATCGTTAAAGGATTCAGTGAGCATTCCTTTTTTGTGTTCGTAAGATTTCTAGCTAATGCCTAGCAAACTGGATAAGCGGGAATAAACGGAGGTCGTAAACTGCAACAACTGAAATTTTTTGTCATAAGGAAAGTTTTAAATTGAAACAGATTATTAGGGAACAAGGAAGTTGCTTTTTAAGACACTCAAAGAATAAAAACATTGTTGAATATAGTACATGGTGTTCAATTAATGATCAGTACGTGGGCACAGTGACCCACCTACGAAGTGTCAAATATTCACTATGGCCATAACTAATTATTGGTATATATTTGTAACATCAAGTAAAACGTGTGAAATGCTCATAACTACTACTTCTCTATTCTAAAGAAAACAGGAAAGTAGCTAACTAACATAAAAAATTCGATATTTAACCCATTTTGTATTTAAATCTAAATTTACTCTTAGCCATCATCATCACGTTAGTCACTTTAGTTAAAGAAAAGGCTATTTGTAACGATAGATATATATGTGTGGGTGGGTGAGGACGGTTTTTCTACTGCCTTCTGAACCAAATTATTTATTTAAATATAGTAGCAGGCCTTATATATTAAACTTTCTATCGTTGAAGAATCCATCAACAATAAATAGAACCTATGATATTTGTCGGCAACATAGATTCAGTTCACATTTACAAAACTCAGTTGAATATTCTGTAGCTCATGTTGTTTTGAAATTTCGATATATGTGAAGTGCTAGTTATAATAAAAAATAAGAACATCAGCCATAAGAATATCTTTGAATTTTAGATCACGGTAATCTAACTATACCGAATGTGTTCCAAACTACAAATGGCCTGAAATAACAATTTTATATCAAGCTCCTTCCAGCAAATTTCACTTTACATTACCTTATAGACGCTTTTCCTCACAGGGGCTTAATGGGTAGTCCGGACCTCGATTCTAAATTTATCACAGAATCGCCTCATTCAATAACAGGATTCCAGAAATTCTTCTAATCACGTGAATTCAGATAGAATACAGAATTGGCATGAGAAATGACACCGATTAAATTCAATAAAATTTAAACTTGTGTTGGAGGAGTTTAGGTCGGAATTTACAGTTTATTGAAGTACACTGGAAGCATGTCAATCATAAAAATTGCAAATTTTATGATTTTATGATATATAATCAATAAATCTAATGCTGACAAAGAAGATGTCTGAAAGACTCTTAATGCTGACGTGCTTAAAGTAGAATTGTCTATTTAAGCAGTCACTGTTTTCTTTGGAGTTGACTCATCAGTAAATTTCCGCTCTTAGAAATAATTTTAAACAAGACCATCAATTGCAAATAAATCTGTTCTCTCTAGTTCAAAAATCAAAATGTTCTACAATGATAAGTATAAAGGTTTACTGGCTTATTTCAGTCGACTAGGAGAGAGTCAGCTGTAAGAGTAATAATTATTGCAACAAGAGGAAGGTCAACGTATGAGACTACTGATCGATGAAAATTAATATAGAAAACTATGCTCTCACATATAAAAAGTTGGGTTCTCTTCGAGCGTCAAAACCAAAGCAGCACTTCCGAAGTGAATGCATCAGCATTCGGATTAGGACACAATTGAAGAGGTCAAGGCCCTTCCATAGATGAGTCAAGATTTGCGTTAGAATCCTTTAAAAAGCATTTGATGAACTGGAGATGTACGCAAGCCATGTATTATCTTTGAATAATTAGTTTTCAGTGCTGACATTAAAATGGTGTGGCTTGAAATTTCTTTGAAGTATCCCACCGATCTTCATACTCTTAAAAGAGGTAATATGACAGGTCCAAGTTCTCTGTATGAAGTCCTTGATCTCATTAAATGACTTCACGCTATAGAAACAGAGCCGGTATGCATTGATATGAATGCTACTGCGTGTATGTCAGGTAAAACTTGATGAATGAGTCTTTGAGAACGAAGGAGTTACTTACATAGACAATATTACGATATTCAGTCTACTTGATCTCCATCAAAAATCATTGGATACTCATGGCGTAATCTCTGCTCGTATACTAGTTTCAACAACTCTCAAAAAGCCAGAAATTGCTCCATTAAAAAAACGATAATTATTTCTTCCTTGTGCAGCTTACCACTTAATTAGCAGTACGCAACTTCACTTCAACGCTTCTATTATTACAAATTTATTTAAATATATTTTGTGTAATGTAATATTTTAGTTATGCATCTGCAAACGAATTGGCTGCCCGAATGTGAAATTTCGAGTCAGCCAAAATTAACTTATTTCTCTGAGTAGAACTTGAGTTCGTAAGTTTAACTTTTGAGAAAAAATGTATTAAACGTTATTTGGCTTGGTTTATGTGATTACACCAAAGCCTCGAGAGGTATTTTCCTAAGGGGAGGAATGCCTTTGTAAAGGACATTCCAACGCAAACTGGCTCATATACGCGTTACTAATGGAGAAAACTACGAAAATGTCCATGCAGCCAAGCCATTCATGAGATTTGAACCTCGAACCGAACTACCAGTGTTCAGCGACTTTATCGCTCAGCCGCTGGGGGTTATATATTACACGTTAAAATGAAATACCCGTTTTCCATTAAAGTCTTATTATTATAGTCATATGATCAGCAAAACACTACCCATTTACACATCTGTAGTTAGGCCTTCAGGTGTATGCTGTTATATTATGTATTTAATATATAACAACGCATACTACTAAAGGCATAATGTCTCCTTAATACTTAAGACGTATTTTTCTAATTTCTAGAGATGTGCTTTACGCTTTTCTAAGATTTATTCATAATGTTTTAGTTAAATTTGGTAAAAACGTTCATATGAAGTTATAACATTCTTGGAGGTGTGTCATTTGAAAACTGTCAAGTTCTTTGTTTTTTCCTTAAAAGTACTTTTCACTCTGCAACAAATGCAACAGTTTTATGACACATAAATATTCAGGTCACTTATAAAGTATTTCAGAAACTCTCCTTGGAGAGACTATTGGGGGTTTCACAGTGGGAAACATGAGAAATAAATTGTGTTTTCTCTGAGATTCGAATCTTGATTCTTCCAGTTGCTAGCGAGATGTGCTAAAGAGAATTTGCCATCTACCATCAAAGTTTACCACCATGAGAACACACATGGAGAAATTAATAATTCTTTACATTCTTTCCATTTGAATGGCGTCTGGGGAATGGCACAAAGTCTAGTCAATCAATTCTAAGTCCTGACGAGTAACACCCTAGTTCAAGCGGCATTGCAGAAAGCTGTTATGTATTTCGGTTACGAAGAAAACCAGGATTCAAAACACCAATTTTCTAGTTGTTAGCTAAACATGTTAACCACTTATACCACAAGAACACGCACGGTATGCGATAATTCTTTATATCCTTTCCAAACTCGTTTTCTTATAAACTTCACTCTTTTCGAACTTATCTTCAAATCATTCGGTTGTAGAAGATGCAGAAATTAAACAACAAAATGTTTGCCAGAAATAAATGAAGCTTCAAACATCTAAATATGGGCTAACATGCAAGAATTTCAAGTTGCGTATTTTTAATTAGAGTGCATTTAATTAAATGCGAGATAAAAATTATTCATGCAAAGCACAGTTGTTTTTGAAAGAAGCTATTTTTATTATGTATTTCTTCTCGCTTCATCAAATCATGATCAAGAAAAAATCACGAAAACACTGTGTATTTTTTTATTGTAGTTAAAGGTGGCTCATGCATAAAGCTCTTTTGAATAAATGTAAAAAAATGCATGAAAGTGAATGTATTTATAAATTGCCTTTAGAACTGAAACTGAAATATGCTTTTAGAGCACTTTATTTAACGTTTTGCCATCAATATGTAACTTAAATATGAAAGAAAATAACATTTTAAGATACACAATTAAATTACTTTCAATCTTTTCCCCTCATTAGCAATATGAAAACAGGAGATAAAATAAATTATTCTTAAAGAAGAATTGTTTTTTATTTTTACGATGATTTTGCATATGCAAATGAATTTATAAATATTTGTATTCTTATTTCGCATTTATAACTGGGAAAAATTCTAACATTAATTGAAAATCTCTGGAACCGAAAATATATTCTTCTTCTGATCAAAAAGTAACATATCGGTATCACACCAACATCGAACCACTGTCTAAAACTAAAGACTCTTTAAACAGGATCTCCTGGAGACACAATAAATAGAGTTATGATTTTTAAGTAATTATTCTTTTACGGTCTTTTGGTCTGGACATACTGAGAAAAACATCCCAAAAGATGCATGCAAAAAACAAACTATGAAGATTCGTGTTTTTCGTGTAGTGCTTGGGATAGTGTAAATTTAGAGGGATACCTTTAGTGAAGTTTCTTGCAAAATTGTTTAACTGTTGCATTACGCTACTTGTCATACCAAACATGTGGCTTACATTACGTGCTGTACCAACATGTGACTTGCTAAATCGTGCCATTGTACAAAATTTAATTTAACATACATTCGGGTTCTCAGTAGTCACGTCTCAGAGAGTTGCTACATATCAAAGTTTAAAATATCCGTAATTTTTCTTTCGAATATAGCAACCTGTTAACGGATTACAATATGACCGATGAAAAGCAATAAACGCTCTTATTTATAATTTAAAACTTTATTTTCTTTTTCTCATGAGTTTGATATAAAATAAAAGACTCTGAAATTATGATATAACAACCGATAATTTTATGAACGTTTTCATCATTATTATAATTAACTAACGATATTTTAACACAATACATTATGTAGCTCAGATGGAATCCTTCTTTATCTGTAAGTTTATTTCCTGCTTTTGGATTGGAATTAATGTAAAAGAGTCTTAAAAGATAAGAAGTAAGAGAACTAAAAAAATGCGTCATTTATTTATATAGTTCGACCGTCTCAAACACAACCCTGGCTGGCATTTTGCGAAAATACATAACACTCTTCCACACACTATGTCATTATTACTTGTTGCGACATGAAAGGTCACGTGGAAACCTTTTCTCCGGAAAGAGATATGCTGGCGGGAAAGAAAGTCCACATCCTTCCACCTTATTTTGAAAATAATTCGGTCCGAATGGCGCATGCGTGTTTACTCTCATGGTCGCGGATGAGGTAGTCGAACTACACCTATTTACAATATTGTTGTAAACTATACATTGATAAAATAAACTGAAAGCGTTTTATCAGCGTCTATTCGATAACGGTTTTTCCTCACTTCAACAGTATTCTTCGGCAAGTGATATTTGAATAAAATTATACAGAGATCTTTTTTATCATTGTTAATCTCAATAATATCCCTTTTCAAAATATTTAAAAAAAAAAGATTAAGGTATAATGAATTTAATGAATATTAACAATTTAGAACAGAACTTTTTTACATGTACATTTTACTGTTGATATAAAGCAATAATTAACTGTTACGACGCAGTATGCTAAACACTTTACTTTCTCTCCTATTATTGTGTAAATAATACTACGCTTCCTCGGTGATAACTATTTTCCTAGTAAGGCAGTTTCTGTGTAAGTTATATAATATATTATGTGAGTGTGAATATAAGTTATTCGTACTAATCTCTATCATACGTGATCACCTAAGTCGCAAAAATAGCGTCTGAAACATACACTTACGCTGTTAAACTTATCTTTATAGTCATATTAGACACCTAGATTGCTAAATGCGAACATTATTTCTTACTGTCGCATGTGTGATGAATCATTTTATGTGCAAAAGGTTTTATTTATTAAATACAGAAAGTCTTTCATTGTCTTTTCCGAAATACAGGGTGTCCAAAATTTAATCACCAGATAACAAAATTGAATTTTTACCAAGTAATGGGAAATAATTTATATCGTTATAATCTTTAACTCAAGGAATTTCCTCTATTCTAATTTTTGGGAATAGCAACAGGGAACTTGTTCGTTTATAGAGAAAATGGCGCCATGTATTGAAAAAGCAATGTGCATTCTCTGCTTACGGGAAACAAACTCTCCTAAAACAGTTTATAGCAGATACCAAGCAGATGAATTTAATAAACCTCCGTCAACGGAATAATCAATTAAAAGATGGTTAAAACAGTCTGGAGAGAATGTATATGTTTCACACTAAGGAAATGTAGGCAGGCCAAGCGTCAGTGTTGAAACTTTTCTGCCATTCAAGATCTGTTTGTGTGCAGTCCCAGTAAATCCATTCGTCGTGCCAGACTGCAAACAAGGAATTCTCAGGTTGACTGTTCATGAATGGTTAAAAGTAACTGCGTATAAACTCCAGATTTATCAATAAGTCAAACCTAATGATTGAATCTTTCAAAGGGAATTTTCTTTAGACATTCTTGACCGTATCAGTAATGGGGATCAATTTCTTTATAAAATCGTACTCTGTGATGAAGCTGCATTTCATGTTTGAGGAGAGGTTAGTCGACATAACTGCAGGGTTTTGGAGCCAGAAAACCAACATTTCGTAAAAGAAATTCAGGGAGGTGGTCCTCGCTCAATTTACGTTTGATGCTTACTAACTAATAACAAAATGGCAAGTTCCTTCTTTTCTCAAAGCCGTCAATTAATTTGGATGATTATTTCGATATGCTGAGATTGTTTTCGGTATCGCAATCAGAATAAACGCAGTCAAACTATTTTTCCAACAGGATCGGACCTCCAATCATTGGGCTGCACATGTATACGTGTTCCTTTATGACACATTCCCTCATCGTTGAATTGATAGATGCGGACCAGTTTTATGGCCAGTCTGTTTTCCGAAAGTCACATCACTCCACTTCTTTTCCTGGGCTTAGAACCGAGTTTTTGCTGCAGCGATTCGCAGTATCGAAGAGCTGAAAAAGGGAATAACTAATAAAAACAGCTACTGTGACTCCACAAATGTTTAATAACCTCTGGAGGGAAATCTAGGACTTTATATTCTCTGAGCAATTCATGGTGTTCGTCTTAAAGCGTATTAATATAAAATTCTTTGAAATGCTAAATAAAATTCAGCCAGTCTTTTTTCCCGTCGCTTATTCTTTATCATTCAAAACATATCTTTATCCAGTGAATAAATTATGTATACCCTGTATAATGTCTTTTGACAAGCACTGAAAGAACGGAAATGCCTTCAGGACAATTATGTGAGTTCTACGCTCTTCATGTACACTGCAGCCAGATTATTATTAATTAATTTAATATTGTTATTCTTCTTTATTAATATTAATTAGTTTCATTACGAACTTCTTTCCAAAACAAGCAAAATTAATTTAAATCTTTTAGAGCTCAGGGTCTTTCTAAACATAGCTGCTCTTCGTCATTAATATTATTTAGATTCCCCAAAAGCGTCTCTGAAAAATGTGCAAAATAAGTTGGAGTCTTTGGTACTTAAGGACCTTCTAACTTTTATTGTTTAGTAAAACACATTAACAGCTTATTGATAGAAACTGGCCTTCTTAATAATTTACAGCTTAATATTATGTATTTGCAGCTTATTAATGAGGACAGATGTTGGAGCTTATTAATAAAGAAATTATAAGCAAATTCCCAAACGGAAATGCTTAATTACGTATGAGACTGAAAATTATCTTATAAATCAACAACCTGCCATTGCCCAGATGAAACTAACTTTCGTACAAACAAGTGATAATACTCTGCTTTATCGACACGGAGCTTGAGGAAAATTAGGTACAGAGAGCGAATTCGATAATGCGTGAATCAAAAATGGTCTTAACGGTTAAAACGATATTGCTGAAACCGAGGTATATTTCGGTTATGCATTAAGATAATATTTATCGCATTCTATCGAACTGAATGGTATCATAACGTAACTGAAATCGCATTATATCGAACTGTCAAATCATTTTACGTTAGTGAGGACGAAAACGTAATTAGAAACTCCACCATGAAAGAGAATATGTAGTTTTTTTCATTACTCCGTGAAACGCTTTAGAAATTATTAACTTATGAAACTGATATCACATTTTATTGAACTGAAACAGAGAAATAGTCAGTAAGTTTTCTTAACCTATTTCGCAAAGGTTCAATCGATATATCTTTGTAGATGTAGCAGACACTTTTGCGTCAACATGTTTCGACCTAAACGCGGCCCAATATATCACGATCGAACCACAGTTTCGACCATGAATTACCAGGAAATGGAGACTCAAAAACAATATCATTAACAAAGCCCCACTAATTACATGGAAGGTCTAAATCCGGAGATCGAGATGGCTGCCTTGTTAACGCTCTTGTGAGAGACTGAATAAAAGTGATTTTTTATGGACAGCCACTACAATAACGCGTTTTCTCATTGTTCTGTGCATCGCTGCAAATTTTGTTTGAGGCACTCTCACAAATGCTCTCTGTCTTTGAGGCAAATGTTAGCTGAGATAACCTCATAAGATGTCTCCGTAATGATCTCTGTGATAAGGACTCAGTCTTAAGAGGTATAGTTCGACCGCCTCATCCGCGACCATGAGCGCAAACACGCATGTGCCATTCGAACGGAATTATTCTGAAAATACGGTGGAAGGATGGGGACTTTCTTTCCCTCTAACATATCTCTTTCCGGAGAAGAGAAGACTTTCACGTTGCAGCAACTAGTAACGCCCCTTTTGGACGAGTCTATGTGTCTTGGCAGAATGCCAGCCAAGGTTGCGTTTGAGGCGGTGGAACTATAATCATCAATGCTTTCACTGAAGTGTGACAACAGCAAGCTTTCCAATATGGGCGAGTTAAATCTTTCCAAAGGTGCATAGATGTCTGCCTATGAGCAGAGATCGGCACACTGAGCTTCTTTAAAGGACATCAAACAGACTTTAATATGTTTTAACTTTTTTACATGCAATACATTGTGGTATCACTTGCTTAATTTAACTAAGATTTTTTGACCAATTATCGAACGGACCGGTTTGAAAACTCTGGCAGAATTTGTGAAGACATAAAAATTGCAATTAGAGTTCCATATGTACATTTTACGCATTTGAGGATTTGTGAAATATAGTGAACTGAAGCTAACTTCAGTATGACTTAACAGTAAAGTATAATAAAGTGTCAATTTTTATGAATAATGGAAAGCGAAAAATCACTTTTCTTCACATATTTTGCTATGCTAAATAGCAAGCGAAGTAAAAAATATTAGGTAACTAATTAATCTCGAAAGAAAACAACGCATTTTAAATGTGAAAAAAAAAATACATTTCGTCAATTGATTAAATTTTATTAATGTTATCTGCAAATGTTTTTTATGTTTTAGTAGCAAATATTCTCAAGTAAAGGTTTATTCTCTGAAAGTATCTATTTCCTT
>KK120680.1:75325-95106 GCA_000611955.2 Stegodyphus mimosarum | reverse complement strand
TTACAAAATGATAAATCAGAAGTGAACCATAATTTTCCAAGAGGGAAAATAATTTACCTCTAAAGAAACTAATAATATTTTTATATGACAAACCTTAATGCATTTTGCATGTTTAGTTTCATTTTATTTTGTACTGGTCTACAAAATATCGGGATAATTTCAGAAAGTCTTTCTTTGATCAAAACGGAAAATATACTTCGTGGTCAAACCGCTTAAGATTTTATGTACAAAAACGAAAGATAGGAAAAATAAGAGACAGAAAGAATAGGGTTATGAAATATGAAACCTACATCAGTTTTTACTACCTTTTAAACATTCTTATTCAAAATTCAAATACTTATCCTAAATTCTTTATAAAAGCATCAATAAAATATTATTTACAACGTAATCTCTTTTACTGTTATTTGGTACTTACAATCACCAGGATGAGTTTTATTTGAATTTTATGCTTTGACTTCTTTTCCAAAAAATGTGCAAACATAAGTCATTTATTTTTAAACAGATTTTCATACATTGCTAGAACAAGACTGAACACATACATAGATGAATACCTTACTTCCATACTGAAGGCTCTTCTAGCAGGAAAGGAATTTAAGAAAGAAATGCTTTTAATCTTCATAAATCATGATAATTTCAAATACATCCTTTTATTTTGTCGAAATTTAATTCAAGCATCTAAAGGAATATATTTAAACTATTTCTTACTCAAACTATAGTTTCGCGGCCAATTTTATTTCACCACTCAGTAATCAAAATTTTTGTTTTTGTTCCGCATCTCCTTCCTGTCACCTATTATTATTATTATTAGTCCAAAGGAGCGATTTGCATAGAAGGACTAATATCGTTTTGACATTTTTCGTTGGTTCACTATAAATGTCGGTTCACTTTTCAAATTCTTGCCACCAAATGTTATCGCCCTGTATTATATTTAAAGAAAGTAAATAAAGAAGGATCTGCATAAATGTATGTATGGTTTTCGCATTGTGATAAAACGACGGTACCTAGAGCTATCCAATTTTGAATATTGAACGTTTCCACATGAATATGGGCATTTGGAAGCCCAAATTTGAAATTTGAAACTTGTTTTATTATAGATTTCATATTTTGTAAAACGTTAGCGAATTTTTGATTAACAAACTCAAGGATTTCAAAAGGAGAAATGGCAACGTTGTACAGAAAAAAAACATTTTTATCTCCAGTGCGCGAGACTGTGTATCAGAAATTCTAAGGATATGCTCATTTTAAAATTATTATGCGGTACTGCTCTTGAACTGAATTTTTTGGTTTAAGTGCGAAGAGCATGATATTTAATAAATAAAGGTAACACACAAAATGTTTAAAAAATTCCCCTTTGGATGTAATTTAGAATTTGAAACCTTTCAGATTTTCTTTTTATCGTTATTATTATTATTGTTATTAAATTTTCCAAAACTTTTCCTGAGTGTATTTTGTTAATCTTAAAGCATTAAACAGAAAAAAAATAAAAGAAAATTACTAAAAGCTGAAATTTTGAAGATAATTATTAAAATTAAATTTTTAATCTGTAATTACAGGATACAAAATTTTGAAAGTCTAAAAGCAGTGATTAGTAGGAAATTTGAACCTGGTGTGCTGTAAATTATTTGTATTTATCTCGATGTTAGTCCAAAAGCACCTTTAAATCTTATGATGAATTATGAGTCGTCAGTTCACATTTCTCATCAAAATATTAATGGCTGTATTAAATTAAACTGGAATTCGAAGAAGAGCAATACGATGCTTTTCACTGCCACAATACACGTATACAAATAAAAAAAAAGAAATATTAATTCAAACTCAAGAAAAATATTAATTAAAACTTTCTACAAAACTGCTGATGATCAATATTCATACGTATTAACACTTACATTGAAAATCTTGACAAAATACACTCGAATTCCTACCAGAACTTCTTTCAAATCTGAAGTAAGTACTTGCTGTTTGTGCATATTGGAAATCATTGCTACTTTAGCAGTGATACCAAGGACCGTTTGTTGTCTTGTTCGTAGAATTTTAGATAAATATATCATAATTTGCACTTTATAAATTGTACGTTTGAATCTTACGTACATATACTATTTAGACAACATGCAATAAGGGCTGATTGATATAACTTAAAATTTTAAGGAAAATGCATGAGTGAAATTTTTTATCACTAAGTTTAAAGTTCTTTAGCGGCCAATGATTTTAATTCATTTGTAAGATCCACTTGTCTGTCTTCTCATGTGACAGCTGAAGTACGTGTAGAAACCACACAAGAAAAGTGTAAAAAGAACCCTTTATTAACTCTTTTAAATTGACAATGCGTCGACATGACGCTAACACACTACGCCGCACTCGGGCGGTAACTCAAATAACAAGAACTAAACTAAAAATTCGAAGAAATTACCAAGTAGTAGAATTACTCTACAGAGCTCAGATAATCCTGTTTCCTAACAGCGCCAGAAATATCTAGTGGAAATAATGTAATAGCTGTTACGCCACGTTAACCAGCAATAAATGAAGAACAGAAGCTCACGCTACAAAAGTACAGCGCTTGCCCAAACTCTCTAACTTTCCCTTCTAGAACTCAGTACTTAAACCTTTCCTCCTCAACGTAGAATTTGCATTACTTCAAGCACGCTACCAAATTTAAATAGTCTGGCATTGACAATTAGGATAATGAAAGCTTATAAGAAAGAAAATATAACTTAAGCCAAATTGGTTATATAAAATAAATATAAATCCCTACACATTTCTAACTTGCCACTTACTCCACAGCATCCTGTCCTGCCTTTGAATCAAAAAAGCCTCCTTAGCTTTTATCAAGACCCATTTCGGGAAACTGTGATGTAAATGAAAATATTATTTTAGCGTGTTTGGAATTTCGGATCAGTTACGTGATGTGATATTTTCAAAGAATTATGCTAGTGGTAAGCAGAACCTTATATTCTATTATGCAGGAAAATCCGTACAGAGAATATGACATTCTTCTTCAATTTCTCTTCGGAAAACTTATCCGTAGCAGCTTTTCGACAATTATAAAATTAAAACATTTCATGGATTTCAATATCTTTTCGAAATAACAGTACATTCAACTCAAAATTCCGGTCTCGTACCTGTCAGTAAAATATAATGGCATATTTTCTTAACTCCAGATGTTTTCTGGGTGAGTAATGCACGCAGCGACAGCAATGTTTTCATTTGCAAATAGCATAACATGATTTTGAAAGCATCGCATTAATATCAGACCTAGGAGATAAGGTAAGATTCAATATACTTCAACATTTCCAAAAACAGACAAGGAGTTTATGTTTATACTGAGTGTACAAATAATAACTAACATGCATGAAAACATAACTGACAATTAATACAAAACCAGTGTTCTTAGATTTTGAGTTAATTTGTAGCTATGCATTTATTTTAGAAACATAATTTGGTACAACCATTTGCAATACTACTAAATGAATCAGTGTAATAAGAAGAATGAAATATTTTCATGACAATTTCGACTCGAACGCTAACGTTCAGCTCTGAACTCTGAATTAACTTTCCAAATGAATGATTTGTTTTTAAGAAGATTAAGTTCTCTGGTAATAAGCTACAATATTAATTTACTGAATAAAATGCTTCGTCCTCAGTTTTAATTTGTGAGAAATATAAATTCGTTATATCTGTTCTTTAGCCAAGAACTTAGAATACCTCTCATTAAAGACCCACTTCTAAAATGATTTAAAGTCCCGCGGTAACAAGCATTATTTCATTAATTAAAATGCTTCCCCTAAGCTTAGTTCCGAAATCATTTAATAATGTTAAATATTCTCTTAGCCAAAAAAATTATCTCTTCCACGGTTTTAGTCTCGGTATTATAGATGGTCACAGCTAATTGAGTTGATAATTAGATTGTGGAAGTTCACCGCTCTTGGTGCCCTTTAAAAGCCTGCCTCATCCTGAAGGACCACACCCACAACGGCTGCACGGCACGCTAGGTCTCCTGCACTCCCTGTTTTACGCGCAACTACTTCGATGTTTTCGGCGTACAGGATTTTACCCGATAAGCCCACTTCAGAACTAATTAGTCTCGCTTTCGCAGAATTCTTGTCGTTAAGCACACGCATCCACGGTGACCTCATCCGCCTTTTACGCATGTCTACTTAACTTTGTAAAGGACAAACAAAAAAAAATGAGAAAAGTATGTATTATACGCAAATACCTGGAGTTTCGTTAATACACAAAGAAGAAATGTATTATTTTGTTCGCTCATCCTCCGCTTTGATGTTAGAAACGTATTAGTTCTCTGATTGCTTCTTAATTGTGGTTTGCGTATCCCTTAGGCATATGTAGCACACATTTTTGGAGGTCTGCAGAAAAGCTAAGCACTAACTATAGATCTAGTAATAAGCCAAAAAGTCAGTAGCTGCCAATAAGTCAATAAGTCAGTAGCAGTCCTCGTGCAGTTATTCTACTCAAGTACTGCTGAGTTAGTAGCTGTACTTTCTATGATTATCTTAATGTTAAATGTCTTACGAAAATACATATAAGGACAAGCTAACGTCCGTAAGTATAAACAAAAGCAGTAGTTTTACAGATTAGAAAGCTGTTAACAGTTTTTTAAAGATTTTTCAAACCATTCATGTAATTTTTTATCAATATTGTATGTGATTTTAATTCCAGATGAGTTCATGTTCCAAATAGACTCCGGTTTTTCAAAGAAGTTATATTTCAAGTCGGTGCTTCTGTAAGGTTTTAGTTTAAACTAACAAAGTTTTATGTTTAATTTCTCTTTCCTGTAAGCTCTTATTTCAACTTCCCGTTAGAATGAGCGCGCGTTTCAGCTTTATGCTAATTTGAAGTGGAGCCAAGTTTTGTATCTAAAAGATTAGCAAGGAACTTCTAAGTGTAAGAGAGCTTTTAGTCTCAGATCACTGCGGCTCTATTCGACGTCCACCTGACCAGCTAGTATTTAAATTCTAAGCCTTAGCGCTGTTACTCTAATACTTACTGAAGTAATCTAATTGCGTTAGTATTAGCTAAATCTTGGTACGCACCATTGATCGTTTAGCATAGAGGCCAACTTCGCGTTTATAGCTCTGTGAGCAACGACTACTTAATTTTCTACTCTTCTATTCACTTTATTTTAAAGTATTTGATTGTTCAGTTTAGACCCAAGTGCGGTCATTATTTTCTGTTATCCCTCCCAAGTTGGGAAGTGGCTGTAAATAGTGGTTTAATAAAAGAGGATTTTAAATCCTTCTTACGTGCAGTTATTCTACCACTTAACCACAGTTATTCTACCACAGAAAATAGCTGCATTCAGCTCCCTGTTCAAGATCAGGACTTTAATAACTTCACGAATATGTTCGCCAAAAGTATGCACAGAACACTCAGACCTGACACTTCAAACAAGATGCACTATGATAATTAACGTATCAGGGAATCTCAACATGATCGAATGTTGTGTGATTCATGCACCATTTCTTCTAGCAGTTAAATAAAACTGATATTAGCAACCAAATTTGCATACTTTTCTCGAGAAGATCAAAATACGTGAGAAACCTTGAGCAACATGGGAAGAAACATTACCCACTGCAATGTTACCCCTTTGGGAAATAGAACACTTATAAGGTCAAGAAGCTGCAAAATAATAATTTGGTGCATTAGAAGCCATAACGTAATAGTTTTATTTAATCACGCAGAATGTTCTTTAATATTCTTACTTTTTTTTAACTTTCGTTACCATAGCTTTGTGTCATTAATTTACTCACCAGTTATTTATTTAATAATTAATTTAATTTTCATTACGCATTTATGTAAAATTAAATTAACTAAATTTATTACGAATTTAGTTTTCTTAAAATTAATAGTTTTAATATCTTTATAGTTTGCATAGTTTTAATTACTAGCATTTTATTTCGTTTTTATTATTATTTTTGTTTGTTTATTCTTAAACCGTTTGTTTACCTTCTTTGTTTTTAACACATTTTTAAAGGACTCCCTAGTTATAATTTTGGAAATTAACCTCTGAATTTATGAACAAAAATAAGAAAATTTAACGTGTGTCTATATATAAACTTAATACGTTTTGTTTTATTTCCGTTGCTGAATTATAAACTGAATCTTATATATGTAAGGAGTAACTATCATTCCATACACATTTCTGACGGGAGGGCGGGTTATGCCTTAATCGCAAAAGTTTGAAACCATTATCTTATTCTAATCATTTCTCAAATTACTTTATAATATATTATTTTATCCGGCTATTTATCATTCATTGATAAACTGCGAGTTATTATCATTCCACATAACATAAAATATGCTAATTATTCTTCAAATTTAAATCTTAAGTTGCTTAACGAATTTAAAAGCAAAACGTTAGGAATATAAGCATACTTTTTAAAAATAAGTATTTTTTTTTCATTCTTTCAAAAGTACACCACATGATACATGATACATACATGACTCTGTTATTAAAAATGTAACTGATATAATATGTAACAAGCTTAGCTAATAATTTCTCTAAACATTTGCACTATTGCTGTATGTAATGAAAAAATATTTTATTAAATACAGTATAGAAAACACTTTAGGAAAAATGTATGCAAGCCTAGCAAGAATTTTCTTTCGCATTTATTAAAAAAATGTGCATGGAATTAGTAATTTACCATTACATTTTATTTTAATTTATCATAAATATGAAATAAAGAAACTAAGGTACATGAGTATCTACATTATTTGAACTAACGTACATCGCTACAGTATGGATTATGCGAAAACTTGAATGCAACTAAAGAAGGCTACAACTATTTGGAACAATCATTTGCCAACTTAAAAATTTTCACAGATTTGCATAGTGTATTTATTCATTATTCACAACTTACATAAAGCTACTATTCTCAGCTTAAGGAACTTGATGTTGCATAAAAATAAAGAAAAATAGACACTGATATTTCCGTTTAAAGCGCACCGTTTATTGACACTATTTATAATAACAATACGATTAAAACTGTATGTAGTACTGGTTACATTTTAATGTAAACAATTTTTTATACTGAAGTTAGAAGTAATATCACTAAAGCTAACAAAAATAAATCATTCTGCATTGCATTTTATCATTTTTAATCTTTCTTAATTCATTTTAAGGCATTTATTGTTCGTTTTGTCATATTTTATTTTATTTAATGGCTTCCTTTTTTAAAATTAATACAATCATCGGCTATGCATTTCTTTTCATATCCCATGCGTGTTATTTCGATTACGTTTACAAAATGTGCATGGGAACTGCGTCTGAGTTCCCTATGCGTTCTTCTGGACTCGCATAATTCGTATTCTATTGTAGTATTTAAGTTCCTAAAATGCATTTGAAGAGATACGAAGTACTGCAGCTAATTTTAATATTTAGACTAAATATTATATTTCGTGGCACTTGACATCGAATGACTATATTTATTTCAAAATTCAGTTATTTTTATGTTGAGTAATTTAGTTATTTATGATCATATCGCTAAATTTCTGAATTAGCACACATGATATTATTAAAATTAATGGAACGACTTCTGAACGTCATCACTGAATTTCATAAATTAGCTATTAATGTTAATAGCTCTCAGAGCTTCATAGGAAGGTTCATAAATATTCATAAGAGTTAAATAATTCCCTATATAAACATACATTATCAGTTTGTTTCAAAATGTAGCTCTATTTCTCGACTCAATATGTGCTTTGGGGTTAATTCTAGTTAATGGTATTTCTTGTTTATTTTCTTTGCAAGGATGTTAACAACGAATTATGTTGTATATTTTCAATTAATTGAGTTTCGTGAAATATTAATTTTAGGGAAGCTTTCGTATTTAACGTGTAGTTGCGTCTGTTATTATGGGGAAGAGAACTGTGTTGCAGTTATCGCATATATTATACAGCTGAGAAGCAATGGGCTTAATGTCACATCTGCTTTCTTGTGATCATTAATGCTTTCAGAGTGATCATCGATGCTTGGCTGCTCCATTGAGAATAGTGATATTCCAATTAAGCTCCAATTATTGTGCTTCAAGCATTTCCATGTTGGAAAGGTAACTTGAAACATGTAGAACATTTCAAACATTCAGTGGCACTTGGAAGACACAAACAGACCAATAAACACCCTGGATTATTTTCAAATTTTTTTACAAGTTACTGGCAATGAATTGCAATTCTTTTAGATTGGTGATATAAGGTATTTCTTCTGACTTCTTAGCATGCCTTCGTGGTGTAATCGTCAGCCCGCTCGGCGCGTATTCGAGAGGTCCGTGGTTCATCTGTGGTGTTCTGTTCGAGTTGTTGGAGCTTTTAATTCTTAAGAGTTTGTGTTTATGTTTTAAGATCAATACCAAATGGTAAGTCAATATTTGGATAAACAATTCTCAATAACATGAATGTGTAAAGTTTGTGACAGCATGATAAACACAATATATGCTGTAAAACTAGTGTTCAAATCAATCGTAAATAGTGACCATGAGCTCCAACAGAATAATTAAATTTGCGTTGTGTTAAAATATAGTCAGGTCCAGTGTTCTAAATTAAAAGTGAAACATTTCAAGAAAGTTAAAATTAAATATAGAATTTATTAAGATATTTTGAATTAATACAGAATTTTACATTGGTGGCGGTGGTGTGAAAAAACATAAAAAATCATACCGTTCCAAACAGGGAAGTTAACATTGTAGATACCGACATCCGACAAACAAACTTAGGCCAACGTCACAGCGCTACCACAATTTAACGTTCCAAAAGTGAAGTTAACATAGCAAGGTTACTTGTTACAGAATCATGGCAGTAGACGTCACAAAAACGGTAGAGGGCCATTTCTTGCTTTCTATAAGGAGAGAAAAAAAAAGAAGTAATTAGTTAAGAAAAAGTTTAAACATTTGCTTCGCCCTCCATAGTAGCTTTTCTCTCGTCCATTTCTATTTCTTCCGACATCGTTGGTTCTCTGATAACGCTGACAGCTACTCTTCAGATAGTATTTTTCATTCTCCGTCTCCTTCCGTCAATGGCGGCGTGTCTGCCTCGTGTCAGTCTCCTGTCAGTCCCGTGTCAGCCTGCTCTCGTCGCCAGCTCCCAGGCTTTTTACTCAAATCGCCAAGACTGCTCGATTGGCGATTTTAGATGGTAGGAAAACCGCCAACAGCCCGGCAACCCCAGGGGAAAAACACGCAGGAAGGTGAATCTCCACGTAGAAAGAGCTCCCGCAACTGGCGAATATCGCTGCTAGCCTCGACGAGGGGTCCCATTCCAGCATAGGAAAAGCCTGCGAGTAAGCAAAACACCCCGTCCCCCTGGCACATAAAACTTTAATTAAACTTTAAACACCAACTTGTATAACAAACTTTAAAAGATTGACCTTAAGGGTCAACTTATCAAGAGATTAACATTAACAACCAAGGTTAAGAAAAAATAATTAACTAAACAGAATTTAAATAGTTAACCAACCAAAAGTCAAGAAGAAAAATTAATTACACAAGCAACTTAAAATCAGCGTTAACCAAAACTGTCAAGAGAACAAATTAAATGACTACAATTACTTTTCAACATGCCAAAGAAACTTAAGTTTAACTACAAAAATTAAAAACAAATTAATCTTTAAGTCTGAAGCAAAATAAGTTAAATCATTACCTTTAAAACAATGATTCTCCACCACCAGGATTTGGCGGCGATTGCGTCCCCTAATCCCCAGTCGCCGTTAAACGGGGAGTATATAAGGTATTTCTCCCGCCATCTTAGCATGCCTTCGTGGTGTAGAGGTCAGCAATCTCGGCCCGTATTCGAGAATTCCGTGGTTCGAGTCCCGGCGGCGTAATGGCAAACCGCACGTTGAGTTGATCAATGTTAACGAATTTCGCTTACTGCGCATGTTCAATAGTGTACCGTTGGCGTGGGGGAAAATGCTGGCGAATAAAAATAAATAATCCTACAGAAGCCTGGTCGTCATGTAGGTAGGTCTTAGCGACTCTTTACGATTGCAATACTATGGGCCCTTTTTTTTGGGCTTACTGCACTTGTTTCTGTTTCATTTCATTTTGGTTTATTTTGTTCATAAACATTAGATTTAGTATCAGTTCTTTGTAATAATTTCTTTGGCTTTAATTCAGTAATTTAAACTAGATATATTCCTTAAGTTGTTAAAGTATTTATGAATGGAACGCATGGTAAATAATCGATTGCTTTTATTCCTCAGAAGTACAATCAATAAACATTCAGCTCAAGTACAATCAATAAACAACATCAAGTAATGTTTCCTGTTTTGCAATCCTTCTTAAACAAAAATTTGGGGAGCTTACAATCGATATTTACACTCTAAGAAATGAAGCAACGTACAGCCTAACAAGTTTTAAAACTCCGAACCGTTTACGTCTAGATAACATAATGTCAAACATATACCATATTTATCTTCTTTTAAAATTATGCCAAAATCGTAATTACGCCAGAATCTCTTCTGGCCATGCACAGTGCGCGTAATTCGTTTAACATTGTTCAATTAAATGTGCGGTCTGCATTGCGCGTCCTGGCGAAAGCATTGCTTATTTTTCATCTCTTCTGCATCGAAATAGCCTAATGTCTCTATAGTGATACATAATCCTACCAGCATCAAAACAGCATCTGACTAAAGTAGAAGCAGAATGTGCTACTAGTTCTTGGATAACTATGAGCTGAAGACATTTCTTATTTTTAAATTGAGAAATAAATAAGATGAATAAATAAAACTGCTGTGTACATGCCGCATTTCTAATCGTCGACGACAATGTAGTTTATGCATTCTGTGATTTGCATGGTCCGAACTGGATATAAAATATGAAGAAATAAATTTTAAATATATAAAGATTTTTAGCCTTCTGTCGTTTTATACACATCAATCGAGACTATTCAGAATCTATTCTTAACCTTTTCATTAGCATGTGGTATGTGCGCTGCGTTGGAATAAAATAAAACTTAGAGTGTATGAAATCAAACTTAAAATTTAGTAGAATCACTTGTATTTATATATGAAATGAAAAGTATACATTTCCATCTCAAATTAAATTTTCATACGAGTAACTTTAATATTCCTATTAATCTGCAGAAACAAATAGTACGGATTCTCACAAAATCGTTACTTAAATTCCTTTCTACCCTAATTATTATAGTGATTAGTAATATCCACTGCCATGATATTCGATTCGAGTTTGAATCTCCTCAAAAGCATGGATGTTTGTAAATGTATGTAATATCTTCAGGGGGGCTACTTAAAATACCAAACTCAGAAAGTAAAAAAAAGTCCTTAGTTAATTCCTTAATTAATTCTTGTTTTGTATTAATTAAATGTCCTTAGCAAAATGCCGTCGAGCAGAAAATCTAATCAAGGGATTCAGTCCAGAAGAAGAAGAAAGAGTAAACGTTTAGTCTTTTTTCATCTGTGGTGTTTTAATTGAAATTGTGACGGAGTTGAGATATTGTAACATAATAGGTAGCTCTAAACTAAAATTTAACCGAAGTCTTTCTGTCACTTATAAAGTACTCAGCGCATTGGCCAACGACATACACAGCCCTCTCTCTCTTTTCTATGATGACTTTTGTGGGCCCGAGTTGGATTATGTACAGATTAGGAGGCCTACTTTAGACAATAATTTATCTTCTTTCTTTAAAGCCAGTTATTGAATAAATTAATATTTCTTTTGCGTTTGCAAATCAATGCCATATTTGAAACTGCTAGGTAGTTTCAAGATCAACTAATCACCAACGGTAAGCAATAAAGTAAATGCCTACAGCTAAAAGTTGCAAAGATAAAGGCCGCGTAAAAACTATTACGGACACGAAACGTCATTACTGAAATGTAGAGTACTCTACTATGTTGTAAATTAAAGTTGTAGAAAAACTGTTGATCCCGCTTCACCAAGTTACGTGTCATGAAATAGTTTAAGGTAACTTTTTTCAGTAATTGATAGTACATATTTTTATCTATTTAAATTGTAAGCAAACACATTTCTATAAGGCTATATAAACGCATACGGTGTAATATAACTTTAAAATTATTATTTCTAAGTAATGAGCGTAATCTTCTTTAATGTTTAGTTTTGTTTCAGCTTTTAAATGCAGCAATAATTACTAATCTATTAAATCACATTACTTTCAAAAGAAAATTTTAGTGGCTAATTTTTAACATATCATTTTCTACAGCAAATAGCAATATTAGTTTGAAAATACACTCATGTTCATATATTAAGGATAATGCGGAGTCACGCGGAAATCGAACTCTAAAATAAATATATCACCTGTAAAATCACTACACACATCTTCAAGAATCATATGCAAATTTCAGGAAGTAACCAGATGACACCGATGGTACGTCACAATGACGAGAGTGTAAGAGAGTGATATATAAGGAATACAGGGAAAGAAGTAAAATTGTTCGAAGGCGCTTTATAAGCATTTCAGAGCAATAACCGAATACTTATGACACAAAGGACGCATTTGGAGGAATTTTTACGTGGTAGAATTATCGGCCGTCTGGAATGTGGGCGTACCCAACTGGAAGTATCAGACGAACATGGAATTGCCCAGAGTGTCATCTCCCGGCTTTGGCAACAAATCCAAAATGATGGTAATGTGAGTAGACGTTATAGCACAGGTCGCCCCAGAGTTACAACGCCGAATGGGGACCGGTATTTGGCAGTTTCTGCCAAAAGAAACAGGCGGAGCACAGCCTCAGACCTGTCTCGTCAGTTCTCTTCAGCCACTGGTACGACAATTTCAAGGCAGACCGTGTACAGACGCTTAGGGCAGATTGTTCTACATGCTCGTAGACCTGTCAGATGCGTTCCATTTACTGCAACTCGCTGTCGCCTGCGGTTAGCCTGGAGTAGAGGGCATGCATTGTGGAAACCGCAACAGTGGGCTTGTGTGATGTTTTCCGACGAGTCCAGGTTTAGCTTCCAGTCTGATTCTCGCCGGACTTTCATACGGAGAGCTTCAGGTACCCGTTACCACCAAGAAAACATCATTGAACGACACCGTTACGGTGGTGCAGAAGTGCTCGTTTGGGGTGGAATTATTCTGGGTTCCAGAACTGACCTGCATGTTCAAATTGAAACTATGACAAGCCAAATCTATCGGGACGTCATTCTGGAACAACATGTACGTTTCTTTCGGGGCGCCATGGGCGCACAATTTGTGTTTATGGATGACAACGCCCGTCCTCACCGTGCAAACATCGTAAGCGAATGCCTTCAATCGAAGGATATCACCCGATTGGACTGGCCAGCATTCTCACCGGACTTGAATCCAGTAGACCAAGTGTGGAACATGCTTGGCCGACGAGTTGCAGCCCGTCAACCTCCTCCTACATGTCTACCGGAACTTCCGAGATCATTGCTTTTTGAGTGGTGTAATATCTCCCAAGATCAAATCGATAATTTGATACTCAGCATGCCTAGGCGTTGTACGTACTGTATTGCATCGTCTGGGAGATATACAATGTATTAACAATCATACTAAACATGTAATATTGTTTTTTGTAAATAGGTTTATTTTTTTGTAATTTGCTCCAGATAGAAAAAATCGCGAATATTTTTAATAATATCAAACATATAGCCCTTTTTTTTGCTCTTTACATTTTGTGTAATAAATTAGCTTTACAAATAAGTCAAATTTGCTTTTACCTTTTGTTTAATAAATAAGCTTTACAAATAAGTTAAATTTGTTTTGCTTCTAACTCTTCCCACTCTAACCGGAGCGCAAAGCAATTCGATAGCATTCTTGGTAAACAAAGGGGCACACTTGGCTATCCTACGGTTTTCTAATAACTTTAACTCTCGAAAAACCCGCATTGCTTATATATCCAAAAGATTTATCTAAGAATATATCTATAGCAGAAAAATTGCAAAAAGTCGTACGTATGAAGGAAACTGGAACGGAATTGTATCTCGTCAAACCAATTACGAAATGAAAATCAGCACTATTATATGTCAAAAAAAGCAAGATGTATAATTAATTAATGAAAAAATATCTTTTTCAGATTCATCCAATACGAATCTTAATCTCAAAATCTCTGAACCACGCTATACTAAATACGCAGCTCGTAATGTATCTAATAGTACTTTATTTTCAGAATTAACTAAGGACATTTTGTTAAAATTAGACATTTTACCATCTGAATTTAAACTTTCATTTAAGGTGTCAAAAAATGCAATGATCAAGTTAAAAAGGTATTAAAATCCTCTCCAGGTGCTTTCAAAAATTGTACATCTGTACCCTCTGTAATTATTGGATGCGCAAATTTGCGGATTACTGAGTATTTTGACCTAATCCGATATTTTCATTGTCAAGAATTAGGACATTCTAAATATAATTGCACTCATAAAGAATACAGTTCATACTGTTAAGGAAATCATTTTGCATAGGAATGTACAGGTTAAAAACCTTCACGTATCAACTGCCCCGTAATTAACACTCTTTATGAAACAAACTGTAATATTTTTCACCCAACTTACGTAAGCTTTATGCCTTGCTTATCAGGCTGATTAAAGAATAAAAAATCGTAAAGTTCTGAGAACAAAACATGAAGAACAGTAATATAAAATTTAAGTATGCTATCTTTTGTAGAAACTAATCACTGATTTCAATGTTAGTCAAGACGTACTCGATATAACGATAAAAATTAAAAGTGTCTAGTAAGTATGTCATCCGTTGTGTTCAAATAAATAAATTTACATGAGGCTACAACTGCTTCTGCTCAACTATTTCAATTTTCCATTGAAAATACTATCGATTAACATTTTATACAAGAATCTTACTTACAAGAATTTTTCCAGAAACCGAATATCAATCCTAACCAAGCTGCAACAGCCTGCATGATCTGTTGTAATTTAAACTGCAATCCAACCATTGTGTTAGAAGAAAGAGATATTGCAGCTATTCTTCTTGAAATAAATAATCTTCAGATCTGAACTGCTTCAGTAAGTTCTTCTCCAAGCGAAGACTTAAAAACAGTACAAATACTTTTCTAAACAGATTGCAAAAAAACATGTCCTGGTAAATATCAACTAATAGCTGGAGATTTTAATGCCCACAGCACAAGCGGGGACTATTCATATATAAAATCGAAAGGAAAAAATTTATAAGGTTACTTTTCATCGCATAATTTTGTTCTCATAATAGTTCCGATCCCATATCCACATTTGAAACTGTCAATGGTGAAGGATAGACAGATTTAACTTCATTTCTGCATGTGCAGCTGACCCCATTCAAGACTGGAACTTTTTAGAAGAAACAAACCTTAAATAAATATATCAGCTTTTCTCTGCAAAATTTCTATAAATTTCATTGTTAAGAGATTTAATTTTCGATATAATGAAAGTAAAGCATTTGAGTATAAAATGCGCATTTTATTACAGGATTTTGAAAATAATTTGCATAATCGTAATACGCAAATTTTGATTAATCCTTTAATTTGATTAACCAGTTATTTTACGTTTTGGATCTGTACTGTTACTTTTCCCTTTTCTGTTTCCCATTAGAATTCAAATTTAGTTCCCGTGTATTTAAGGTTAGGGTTTTGAGATTGTAAAACATATTCCAGAAGATAATTTGATCAGACCCTTTGCTTCTCCCGTGCTGAGAGACCAAAACTTCATAACCTAGCTTTGACTGCAGACATTTGCTTGTTTACTTGCGCGACGTCACTTTTGTTTCTCTTCGTTTACAGTCTGATTGACACACATACAGTACAAGAGCCAATGGGCTCCCTACTTTTTACCTCACGTTTTTGTAGTTTCGCCTGCTAGTTAATGAAAGTCATGCCCCCTTAGAAGCTTAATTTCCTTATCTAGCTTATTAAGACCCTTTTTGGGTGCAGATAAGCATCTTCATAATCTGTATCTATAAACTGTAGGACAGATAGTGTTCTGCCTGTTAAAGCCACGTTACTAGGTTGCTATTATAGATAACAGTTCTTGTCTTCGGCCTTGCAATACAATTCCCGATAGTTGAATTTCAAGCCGGTGTAATTCTAAGCCAGCTTCGCGTTAAATTGCTTTGTGTAGCGTTTGGTTATTAGTTTATCTAAATTTAAGCTTGACATTTGACTTACTGATTTTAAGTTCCTCGCCATAAACTCTGGCGTATTTGTAAGTGTCAAGGGTGTCTTCTGTTCATCTTATTTAGTTTTAAATAAAGTTTTTTTCACCCTTCCCAAGTTTCAGTTCTTACTTACCGGTAAATCGCTTAACGTCTCCGAGAATTTTGACACTTTGGATGATACCCAAACACGTTAAACTCTATAATCCACTCACCAAAAGTTTAATTAATGCAATAAGAAATACCTGTGAAGAAGTGTTTTCAACCAAACGTACTAAACCTTCAAGACAATAAGACGGTGCAATAAAAATCTTAGACAATAATAAGAATACAGAGCCTCAAGAAGAAAACCCAAAACAAAGCAAAATTTAAGCGCAAACACAAAACTTTTAATTAAATTTAAAGAGGAAAGAGCACTTTATAGAACAATTATACTGGTAGCGAAATTAAATCGCTGGAAAAAGTTTTGCACTGAAAATTCTAATGCATATGTCATATTGCATGAAATAGTTGCGGAAAAACTGTTCACTCCTACTGACTTGCATCTGCATGACTCTGAACTTGCGCACAAAAGAATTAATTTCATTTCTAATATACTTGTTGAAGTTTTAGATTTCATTTTTTCAGATGATATACCTGCTGAAAACACTTTAGAGTAAAGAAAATACGCTTAGATTTTATTCCACACAATGCTAATAAAGAAATCTCTTTACCAAAAGCAAAATTAATCAGGTTATTTAGTCTATCTCTCTAAAAAGAAGGCGTCAGGTTCAGATGGCTTGGACTACAATATAATTAAATTTTTTTAGACATTTGAATAAAGTCCTAGAGTACAAAATACTTCCCAAAATTCTAAAAAACAGGCCAAGTTATTCTTTTTTAAAAACATGAAGTATCTATACATCCTCAAGTTTTCCGGGCGATCCATCTTCTTTCTGCTTTAGGAAAAATGTACGAAAATCTTACCTTCACTAAAATCAAATATCATATTAACAGAAACGAGTTTTTAAATTATCGTCAACAAGCATTTCTCACCGAATATGCAACTCTACATGCATTTGCTGAAAACAAAAAGTAATTGATGAAAACAGAAAAGCAAGAATCCACACAATCATCTTGAAAAATAAAATTTCAGCTCTTATTATCAGTAAACCTGAGGGAAAATTGGAACGTTACCCTATTTTTAAAGACCAGTGGAACGAGAATTAAATGTGCTAAAGAATTAAAATATTTAGGTTTAATATGGATGTAAAGCTCAGTTGGAGACCACATATACAGAATTTAACAATGAAACCTAACGGTTCTGCTGATCATATCAAACGATTTCAGGGCATAAATTGGGAATCTAACCGATATATATATATATATATATATATATATAGAAGCAGTTATATAACACTGTGATAAAAAGCTTAAGCAGCTTCTGTCTTTATTTACGCAGCTTCTACCTGCCTTCCAGTGCCAAAACAGGAAACATTTAGCATCTACTAAACATTCAGTGCTCATTAACAGGCCTTACTGTACCACTTCAGTTACTTCTTCAGTCCTAATAGTTAACAAGACTTACTGTACTACTTCAACTGTTGCAACTATTGTGCTTGCAGGATTATTTCCATTGTATATCCGAGTACCGCACGAAGTCATTCTCGTGACTATACTACAAAAGGAAAGTAAGCTATGTCGAAGAAGTATTTAGTCCACTCTATTATGAATATGCAACTTTATGCAACATTCATTCGGCACATAAGAGAATACCTAAAAGTATATTTATTAATAAAAATAATAAAAAAGTATATTTATTAATAAAAATAATAAAAAAGTATATTTATTAATAAAAATAATAAAAAAGTATATTTATTAATAAAAGCAATAAAAAACACAACCTGGATATTTATCACGTCGCAATAGAAAGTCTAGAATCCACACCGATGGCTCTAAAATAAATGATATAATGTGGGATGCGTATTTTTTCTATTCGAGAGTTACTTTATTGGGTATCAACGGAAAGGCCACCTTGACAATGAAGACAGGATATCCCAAGAAGAGGCATTAGCTGTTATTAAAGCAGCTGAATGTATTATAAGCAATAATAACATTCATTCAAATATCTATACTGATAGTACTTTATAATTTAAGTTCTTATTAGTCCAAAGGGATTTAGTCCCGAAGGACTATTACTTTCGTTTTGCGATTTTGCGTCGGAAACACAAAAACGGCGTATCACTTTTCAAATTGTTGCCACTAAATGTTATCGCTCTGCATTAAATTTTAAAAAATGAAAAATCTGCATAAATGTATGCATGTTTTTTTTTTGACGTAGCTTTCTTTTCAAAAATCGTCTGCGTGCGTTGCACGGGAAAATAAAAAGGAATTTTAATTACAGTTCTAAATAAATAGCCAAATAAATGTGAAATTCGTAACAATATTCTCTAAAACTTTAAATTTTTCATTTATTAACAAACTCAAAGATTTCAAAGCCAGCAATACCAACGTTGTACAGAAAAACATTTTTATCTCCAGCGCGTGAGAGCGTGTACCGAAATTTCTAAAGATATGCTCAATTAAAAATTATTTTGTGATATTGCTGTTGAACTGAATTTTATGGTTTAAGTGCGAAGAACATGGTATTTAACAAATAAAGGTAACACACAAAATGTTAAATAAACGTCCCTTTGGACGTAATTTAAAATCTGAAACATTTCAGATTTTATCTTTTTTTTTTTTTACGTTTATGCTGGAGACCTGAAAAATGTGCACTGCCCTCGCAAAAACCGGGTCAAACAATGACAAGAAATCCTACTTTTAGAATCCCGAAGAAACACACGAATTTGTCGCTAAATTAAATTCCAGTATATGGTTCCGGGTAATCATCATTAATATAAAATTCTGAGATCCCCAACATATTGCCTCAGTAATTGCACAAGCAATTGAAAACTTCGAACATATCACGTGTGACGCTCAAATTGCGAATTAAATCCCCATATCCAAAAATTCCTGCATCAAGGAAGAAAAACAGTTACAAGCCATAAAAATGACTTTCTCCTCCAAACTACGAAGTTCTACGGTGTGACAAGCTTTCTTCCGGAAAATTACAAATTTAAGTGCTCTATACAAATGAAACATCCTGCATATCGACTGAACTTAATAATGATTCCTAAGAACCAGGGATGGGCAAACGTTTTCGTTCGCGGGCCAAAAATCGAAAAAAAAAGTTCGGCGGGCCAAGGTAAATTTTTCTAAAATTTTAAAAACATATACAAGTATTACAATTTAAATATGTTAATGAGAAGAATGAAATTGCGCTTTCATTTTTAAAAGTTTCTTATATTGAGGTTCGAAGTGAGATGTACTGATTCTAAGGAACGAGGCTAACTGCTCATCTGTTACTCTACTTCTTAAATAATTCTTTCTAAGGTTCATTGTTGAAAACACTTGTTCACATATATAAGATGAAGCAAACATAGCACTGATTTTCTGGGCGTGAGATATTAAATTCGGGAAACTCACTTTCGATAATGATGTTATATTCTTTGAAGACTGCTACAGCTTCATTGCAGATGAGACACACTGGTTTATCTTTTACAACTGTAAAAAATATTTCTAGGTCCATTCATCATTAAAAGCATGGCATTCTGAATCAACTTTACGTTTTTTAGTAGACATTTTGGGGTTGAAATATTTTACGAATAACCCAAACAAGC